>MJUU01001876.1:136342-149989 GCA_002080025.1 Modiolus philippinarum
AAGGAGTGTTCAATGTGACTCTAAATACCGAAAATTTTACCCCTACCCCAAGAAAATGTCCCGGCACCTGAATAGGTTTTCAGGGGCTTTGGCTACAGAGCTGCCGGGCGCGTCCCCAGGTGGTGGATAGGGGAATGCCCTGTCTTTGCGGGGTAGTCAGGTCATAATACGGAAAGCCTGACCGCGAACCATTGTAGCCAAACTGTGTGGAGAAACGCCACGCTCCATGCAGTATAAAGACCCCTTCTATATTTCTCTAAAGAGAGCAGACGCACTGGGTGTCGTATAGAAGGCTAAATTTCCTGCCCCTACCCATTTCTCCCCTTTTCCAGTGGCAATCAAAAGTCGTTGCCCCGGTTGTCCCTTCCACCTTTATTTCTTTCTTCTTTTACTTACAATTTGTTTTGAATTGATTAACTTGTTCTCGTCCTGATATAGCTGAAATATTGCTCATTGGACGTTAAACTCTTACTAATCAATCAATCAACCAAGAAAATGATGCTTAAAAATCCCCACAATGTGTATGTCTGTACATTTATATGAAACAAAAGATACTGATATTTTATTTTCTTTAAAAAAAATGCATGTTATATATCACAATATGCAATTTTAAGGCAAAACTATGGGAAAAATTGTAAATTTTGGGCGATTTTCGTGAAAAATGGGATTTTTCAGCATTTCGGAATTTTACAAAATTCAAAGTTGAATTGTTGTATAACTGCCCATATACCACACACATGATCTTATTTGTGATATATGGCAGTCTCTGTGTATTTTGGTGTTTGAAATGATATGTTAATGGACCTTTATACAATATTTAAGCTTTTCAAGCTAAATAAAATGAAATAAATTGTGTTGAATATTTGTGGTAAGGGGTTATATGTTTGTAATTTATGAGACTGTAGATATTCTAAAATGTTTAAAAACATATTTTCTTATGGCTTAGATATAATGAAAGGATATCTAATCAACATTTTCAAGTTCTATATCTATTTCATGAAGTATTTGCATCTCAAAGTCAAAAACAGCAGAAATTATATGAAAAACAATATGTTGCTCCATTTATTAAAAAGTCACTAATACTGAGAATAGTGGACAAATGATTGGATGGTTCACCAACAACAATATATATATATAAATGTTAAAAATACGTATAGAGTCGACGTATAATTTTGTATATTTTATTTCATGTTGTACTTCGAAAAAAGTTTGTATATATGCTTTCAACCCGTAGGGGTACAAATATGCATTTCTTAATAAATATAGATTCTTAATAAATAAAAATATTAAAAAAACATTGGCGGGAAATTTTGCCTTAGTTAAACATTGGGAATATTTTGTGTTAAGTTATATAAAAAATTTTACAAATTTTTGTCAGGTGTCTTAATTTGACCTATAGTAGACATTAGTATTAAGTCTTCCAAGGAAGACATGTGTCGCCTGCATAATAATGCAAAATATTCTAAGTTTTGTCATACAGGAAGTAGGCATTAGAGTGATTCCTATATGTTGTCACTGTTTGAATGCAAGCGACAAAATAACTAGAAACCTGACAAAGTCAGAAAGGGCCCCGCCTCCTTGTGTGTCCAAAAAACCTGTATGCGGGATTTCATGGAAATCATAAAACAATTTTTGGGGAAAACATAAATAACAAAATCTTAAGTAATTGTAAATTTAGTTTCTACATATGGCTGCTTTGACAACTTATGTCTCATCTGTTCAGATTAAATCAAAATATTGAAAATAATATATGAATGTCATTTCAAGTTATCATACGACAGAGCTAATTCTTAAAATGTGAACTTCTTCATATAAAAACTAAGTTTTTCCCCCAAAAAATGTTTTATGATTCTCCTCAAAATCATAAGGGTCCTTCTTATGATCAAGTCCAACACTGTTCCTAAAACTTATAAAAATCTGTGAAGTCCTTTCAAGTTATCATACAACATAGAGCTTATTTTCAAAATATGCACTTTTTCATATAAAAAACAATTTTTCCCCCAAAAATTGTCTTCCGATTTTCCTCAAAAACGAAAGGGAGCTTCATTTGGTCCAGTTCAAGCTTGAGTATCAAAATCATTAAAATCCCCGAAGGCAATCTTGAGTTATCATACAACATAGAGCTAATTCTCAAAATATGCACTTTTTCATATAAAAACAAGGTTTTTTCCCAAAAATCATTTCCGATTTTCCTCAAAAACGAAAGGGAGCTCCCTTTGGTCAAGTCAAACCTTGAGTATCAAAATCATGAAAATCCCCGAAGGCAATCTTGAGTTATGGTACGACATAGAGCTAATTCTCAAAATATGCACTTTTCCATTTAAAAACTAATTTTTTTCCCAAAATCATTTTCTGATTTTCCTCAAAAACGAAAAGGAGCTTCCTTTGGTCAAGTCTAACCTTGAGTATCAAAATCATTAAAATCTATGAAGGCAATCTTGAGTTATCGTACGACATAGAGCTAATTCTCAAAATATGGATTTTTTGATATAAAAACAAAGTTTTTCCCCAAAATTCATTTTCCTATTTTCCTCAAAAAACGAAAGGGAGTTTCCTTTGGTCAAGTTCAACTGTGAGTAGAAAAAAAATCATAAAAATCGGTGAAGGCAATCTTGAGTTATGGTACGACATAGAAAACGCTGACGGACGGACAGACGGATGGACAGACAGACGGACGGACAGACAGACAGACGGACATGCTGATTACTAAAGGGGGGCCGCCATTTCATGGCGGGGCCCTAAAAAGTGGTCTCTGTGCAAAATTCTTTAAGCAACTGAACTAGAGAAAATCGGCAATCCATCACAAATTAAACCAGAGGCACCCAGGAGCCTGTATTGCTCACCTGGCATTCAGTTGCCAAAATCAAGCTAACATTGTAAGTTATACAGTTGATCTTCAGTCTCTCAAACTTTGGTAGCTCGAACACCACACACTGGAACTGTATTTAAAATCTGATGATGTTTTACTATATTTCTTTGTTGGGCTTTTTGACAAAAAAAAACGTTCTCGCTAAAAACTACTTTCAACACCAGTTTTGAAGTCGAGACATCATTTTGTAAATAGCAGTCAACGAACAATCTTTGACATCGGGTTTAAAGTTGTAACATCAATATCTATTTGGAAACCAAATTTCATTGAAATCTGACAATGTTGAATTTTCCTGCCTTTTTGGCAGCCATTTTGAAAATGGCCATCAGCGAACACTTTTCAACACCAGTTTTGAAGTTGCGACATCAATGCCTATTTTGAAATCTGACAGTGTTGAATTCCCGCCTTTTTTGGCAGCCATTTTGAAAATGGTGGCCAGCGAACAATTTTCAACACCGGTTTTGAAGTTGCAACATCAATATCTATTTGGAAACCAAATTTAATTGAAAATGGACAATGCGGAATTTTTCCGAGATGGGTTTCAGATCTTCTTCAAAACTGCACAGTTGGTAGAATTCATCATGCTGATCATTTTAAGTCTTCATCAGATTTTTGATAACTAACGGTTTTCAAGTTATTGGCCAAAAACTGTAATTTACCCCTATGTTCTATTTTTAGCAGTGGGGCCATGTTGTTTGACCGGCCGACTAATCGAAATAATTTTGAGAAGCCATACCCTGGTGATGATTCAATTCAAATTTGGTTACATTTGGCCCAGCAGTCTCAGAGGAAAAGATTTTTGAAATTGTTGACGGATAGACGACGGACGAAAAGTGATGGCAAAAGCTCACATGACATTTTAGACCAGGTGAGCTAAAAATGTGTTGAGTGAGCCTCCTTAATCATTTACCTCATTGAAAACTAAACAAAACTCTCTTCAAGAGGTATCTCATAAAGATTTTTCTATGACAATAGGTCACGATCAAGATGTATATATACAGTGATACAGAATCTAGACTAAACCAAAATCCTGTCGACATAAAGATGTGCATGAAACAACTTTGTATCTTTATTTATGCAAAGTCAGAAAGGGCCCACCCACTTGTGTCCAAAAACCTGTTTGCGGAATTTCAAGAAAATCGGATTTTCCTCAAAAACAAAAGGGGGCTTCCTTTGGTCAAGACCAACCTTGTCCTTCTGTATCAAAATCACATAAATCCCTGAAGGCAATCTTAATTTATTGTACGACATAGAGCTAATTCTTAAAATATTAACTTTTTCATATAAAAACTCAGATTTTCCTCATAACTGTAATCAGATTTTTTTTCAAAAACTCTAGGGAGCTTCCATTGGTCAAGTTCAACCTTGAGTTTCAAAATTATTAAAATCCCTGAAGACAATCTTAAGTTATCGTAAGGCATAGAGCTTTTTCTTAAATATGCACTTTTTCATATAAAAACGAAGCTTTTTTCTCAAAAATCATTCCCAGATTTTTCTCAAAAATCAAAAAGGAGCATCCTTTGCCCAAATTCAACCTTGAGTATCAAATTCATTAAAATCCCTGCAAGAAATCTTAACTTATCCTTCGACATAGAGCTAATTCTCAAAATATGCACTTTTTCATATAAAAAGTTTTTTCCCAAAAATCATTTTCTGAATTTCCTCAAAAACGAAAGGGAGCTTCCTTTAGTCAAATTCAACTTTGAGTAAAAAAAAGTCATAAAGATCGGTGAAGGCATTCTTGAGACTGATGGACAGACAGACGGATGGACGGACAGGCTGATTACCATAGGGCGCCGCCACTCCATGGTTGGCCCTAAAAATATAATTTTTTCATATAGTCAAATGTAAAAACTAAATTCCGCGCTGGCGGCCATGTTTTCTATGGAATCGAAACAAAACTGAAATTTGCTGGTTAGAGGTCACTCCTTGAAACGTGTACAGCATAACAAAATTTACTGTATATTATGCAACTTTGGTATTTTTGTAGCTAGTTTGATTTGCATTAGTAGAAAATGAGAACAATGTTTTTTTCCCACAATCTTAGTTGTTAAGCATTGTTCTTTATTGACTGTCATCTTTGTTGTAGGAACAGTACAAAATAAGCAATCTTTGTTCAAGGCAGTCAAATGTGCTTACTTGGTTTCAGTTGAATAACTAAATGTGTTTTTCCAGACAGGCATTTTACACTTTTTTCTTTGTAAAACAAAAAAACTTTTTCGTATAAGGTTTTTAAGATGTCTGCAGGATGTTACTTTATTTTATGAAATTGTCTGTGTTGAAACATAACTGTTATATTTTTTAAAATATAATATAAAATTTAGGGTTCATTGTTCAATTTAAGCACAAAACCTCAATTGAAAATTTGAGGACTTTACTAAAGCAGAGGCTCAAAGACTGTGCCTGTATCGCTCACCTGACAAAATGCTTCTATGCCATGCATGACCAAAAATGATGTTTTTTACCAATGGGGTCAAATGTTTAGCTATGTTCTCCATTAGCAACCACGTTTTTGTCTGATCCTATTGAAATGAATAATTTTTGCAAAGGACCTTCTATACATACAGTTAAATTTGCTTGATTGGTTTCAGAGATGATGATTAAAAGGACGGTTATCTCATACCTGGCTCAAATGTTAAACTATGTTCTGCACTGGAAGCCATGCTTTTTATCAGAACGAAATGAAATGAGCAATTTTTGTAAAGTACCTTCCGTACATCATTCCTGTAAAGATTGGTTGAATTTGCTTTAGTGGTATCAGAGGAGAAAATGAAAATGTGATTTTCCCATAGGGTCTAATGTTAAACTATGTGTTGTGATGGCGGTCATGATTTCAGCAATCTTTGGGAAGGACCTTCCATACACCCTTCCTGTAATGTTTGGTTCAATTTGCTTAAGTAGCTTCAGAGGAGATAGCAAATATATGCTTTTCCCATAGAGTCCCATGTTAAACTATGTTCTGCGCTGGTGGCCTTGTTTTAAGCCGATCGGAAAAAATTCGGCAATCTACGTTAAGGACCTTCCATACATCATTGGGTTCCATGTTTTTAAACTATGTTCTGTGCTGGCGGCCATGATTTTTGGCATATCCGAAAAATTTCGGTAATCTAAGTAAAGAACCTTTCATACATCATTCCTCTAAAGTTTTGTTCAATTTGCTTCACGAGCTTCAGAGGAGTTATCCAATATATGCTTTTTTCCATAGGGTCAAATGTTAAACTATGCCCAAGTTTTGTTAAATTTGCTTCACTAGCTTCAGAGGAGTTATCCAATATATGCTTTTTTCCATAGGTTCAAATGTTTAACTATGCCCTGTGCTGGCGGCCATGTTTTTGGCGGATCGGAAAAATTTCGGCAAACTGAGTAAAGAACCTCCCAAACATCATTCCTCCAAAGTTTGGTTCATTTTGCTTTGGTAGCTTCAGAGGAGATAGCAAATATATGCTTTTCCCATAGGGTCCAATGTTAAACTATGTTCTGCGCTGGCAGCCATGTTTTTAGACGATCGGAAAAATTTCGGCAATCTACGTTAAGGACCTTCCATACATCATTTTTGTAAAGTTTGATTCCATTTGCTTAAGTGGCTTCAGAGGAGATAGAAAATATGCTTTTCCCATAGAGTCCCATGTTACACTATGTTCTGCGCTGGTAGCCATGTTTTTTTAGCCGATCGGGAAAAATTCGGAAATCTACGTTAAGGACCTTCCATACATCATTCCTGTAAAGTTTGGTTCAATTTGCTTCAGTAGCTTCAGAAGAGATAGCAAATATATGCTTTTCCCATAGGGTCCCTTGTTAAACTATGTTCTGCGCTGGCGGCCATGTTTTTGGCGGATCAGAAAAATTTCGGTAATCTAAGTAAAGGACCTTCAATACATCATTCCTGTAAAGTTTGGTTCAGTTTGTTCTGTTGTTTCAGAAGAGATAGCCTAAATGTGCATTTTCCCATAGGGTCCAGGGTTAAAACTATGTTCGGCCCTGGCGGCCATGTTTTTTGGCGGATTGGAAAAATTTCGGCAATCTTTGTGAAGGACCTATCATACATCAGTCATGTAAAGTTTGGTTAAAATTGGTCCACTTGTTTCAGAGGAGATAGTCAAAATGTGAAAAGTTTACGGACGACGGACGACAGATGCCAAGTGATGGCAAAAGCTCACATGGCCTGTGGCCAGGTGAGCTAAAAATGATAGGGGAATGACCATTTCAGGACAAAACCAATTGAGAATCATGGTACGTGTTACTTCTCTAACCCTCAAACAGTACCAAGGCGAGATTTTGAAAAGCTTTTGTAATCACTTAAGTATTCAAACATCGAAAGGGACAAATCGGTACCTCAAACATCACTGACGAAGACAAACAAGACAAGACGTGTTCATGCTTCCCCTGTTTCCTGAAGTAATAATATTGCTTACATCTAATAATAAAATTTAAGAGGTCACCACTGAAATTATCAATGAAAAAATATGAAACGCTAAATTTTTCAAGTAATATAATTCTATCAAATTATCTTCTTTGCAAAATATTTGCTTTCATTTTAATCAAATACCAGATTTGAAGTTCATGCTTTTTAGTGCATCATTTTTTTAAAATTAAAATATTGTAAAAGGGATATGGAACAAATATTAACTTTTTTTAAAACTTTCTTCTTTTTATTTCATAATTATTCTGTTATCTATCTAAATGAACCAACACTTGACAAATATGTCAGAGACCTTAATTGGTTGATCTCTTTGAAAACTAAACAAAACTTGCATCAAGAAGTATTTCATAAAGATAGTTGCTATGAAAACAGTTAAGGGAGTACGAGCATCAGATTTCAGAAGCATTCTATATCCTCAAGTTTTATACATTCAAACAGTGCTAAAATTTTTTGCACATGGATCACATTTTCTGTGTCATAAGTCACTTTAAAATACATAAAATAGACTGTGTATAAGATTTAATCAACTTCCAGTTATAATTTCATATATTTAAAGGCCTATAAACATCTAATGCAAATTGAAGGAAAACTCTAAAAAGATCTGTTTCCCGCCAAAATTTTGAAGTCTTATATCTCAGAAATTCCTACATGGATTTTCAAAATTTTTCTCAAGTTGTTCCATTAGTAGTGCTCTTCAAAACAAAAGGTCAGAATTTTAATTCTGATTATAAAATTTCTGACACTCGTACTCCCTTAATGATATTGCTGCAGTCAAGGAAATGGCAAAACTCTCAGTTACTCCCCAAGCTTTCTACCTTTCATTGACTCACCGTCTTCTTTCAAAGGCAACATTGTATACATTCAATGTAGACATTTCACATCGATAAATCTAACACATTGTGTTGGCTTGGGGTGTTTATCTCAACTTCATTACAATAAAAGTTTTGCCACTTCCTTGACTGCAGCAATAATTATGTTTATTCAGTTTTAACAGAACCTTGACTATACAAAAACCCTGCCTGTATCAATAACAATACGGAAGTTACTGAGAATTTAGTTTATGCATATTGCCATTTGACAACTTGTATCTCTTCAGTGCAGATGAAATCAAAACATTCTGAAATCCATAAACCAAAACATTTGTAAAATCTGATAGAAAGTGCATGGAAACCACTTTGTATCAATATCTATGCATTCATTACTATGTCAAGTAATTTTTCACTGTTCAATAAAAAACAAAAATATTTATATCTCTGAATTTTAATGTGTGATAAATAAGCAGATATGTACAATAAACAACATTACAAAATGATTTCTCCCAAGTAAGTCTTCCTTTCAGTTGTTGTCGATTTCACACAGTACAAACATCACTCAAAAACAACACTCAGATCCATTCTACCAACATTCTCTTATAATTTTGGATTGAATACATGTATGTTGTTAAAATCAAAAGATATAAATACAACTGAACCAAACCCAATTTTGAATTTTCTGGATCAAGTGCTTGAAGTGGATACCAGTTGGTATGAAAGGCATCAATTTAAAAATTCATTCCATTGAAATTGTAAACAACACTTAAATGAACGGAGTGCATTTTGTTCTTGTATTGACATGTTTAACCATATTACCCCCTTGTCTGAAAAGGGTACAATTAAATAATAGCTTCATGGAGCATTTTTAAAACTGAAACCTGTCCAGATCATGCTGGTAATAAAGAGCAGCATGTCAATACAATAAATTGCATGATGTTCATTAAAGTGTTATAGGGTCTGTTAGTCTCGTCATGCGATGTGACACTGAGAAATCATGATAAAATAGAAATTTGAAAACATTTCCAGCCAAAATATGATGAATAAGGATTAGGACGGTCAAAGTTTTTGTTTGAAACATCATATATTTTTGTTAAAAATGCAACTTCCGGGTACAACTTATGTGCCCAGAAGTTTCAAAATTGGACAAGACTTACAGACCCTGTTGTCAATCATAGTGGAGTTTCACGGCAAAAGTAAAAGTACTGTGTAAACTATTTTAGGGAGGTTTGGGGTTTTGTATGTTGTCTGGGTGTGTTTATTGTATAAAGTATTACGTCAAGCTTACTACATTAGTGTAAAATACAATTTGTAAATACTAAACAAGACTTAGTAAAGCTGTAACAACTGATATGTTAAATCAGGGTATTTTATACATAAACTTGTGTCAGTTGTATGTATTGGTAGATAAGTTAACCTGAAAATTTTTACAGGTGTTAATTTCAGGATTCTGCAGGAAGGGTAATTTTTGTACTCTTCAATTTCGATGATGTATTAGGTTTTACTTATAACGCTATAACCAATCTCTGTGTGGAAGTTTTTGTTTTGTTTTTTTCTTGACTGGGGACATATCCCCAACAAGAAAATATCCATGTTTTCATCGGTAAAATGTACATAAAAAAAATCCCACGCTATATTACCATTCATTCGCCTGTAAATGTTTTGCCCATGCAATGTGAAAATGAAGAAATAAAAACCAAAAATGTTTTGATCAATTTAACCATAATACTGTTGATGTTTTCTTGACCTAAATGGTCAGCTGCTTCAGCTTGATCCCTATACAACCTGTAATAAAAATCTGTTATTATATAGATCGCAGTGAAAGATTGAGATTTCCCAGTGAAAGAAAAGTGATAATTAACTGTGAAATTATTTTCCATAATTTCACTCTAGGAAGTGACGTCACAATAGACGTTGTCAACGTTGTTGTTAAGTAAACGTCACAGCGGATTAATCTTGAAAACGTAGTTCATGAAATGAATCATTAACGAAACCATCAAATATGCGTGGAGATCTATATAATAAAAACTATAACTAATCCTTGATTCTGATTAGAGAAAATATTCAACTCATGATCGAAAAACGCTGTAATTCACTCATGCGCTCCGCGCATTCGTGAATTACTGCGTTATTCGATCATTCGTTGAATATTTTGCAATAATCAGAATCTTGGATTAGTTATAGTATAATTCTCTTTAAAATACTGGAGCTTGCCTAAAGAAACAAGATGAATCGTGAAAGAACATAATTATGCTTTGCACTATATTTCCTAAGTTGGCAAGTAGTGTGAGGGTACATCGACTATCCCAAGGCAAGTGCTTGAGTGCCATGTAATCCAGTTTGTGGCCAACAATATGGATCTCAAAAATATGATGCATGAAGATGCTTTTCATCACTTTATAAAGTTTGGAGTGAAGATTTCTGATCGGTACCATTTATTATGCTTAAAAGAGATTAAACAAATATCATTCATACAATACACTAAACAAAAAAGTGTTAACTAAATGACAATATATTTCATTTATAAATACTTTGTAACATCTTTACATTAAGCCAACTATATAATACATCTGCATATATAAGGCAATCAAAAACAAAAAGTTTGGAATTTTTTGTTTTTAAAATTTTTGCACATAAGATATTACTGATTATCAAATTGCCATTACTGTTGCCTTAAAAATAATTATTGTACACGAAAAAATATTCTTGTTTATACCAAACTGATGTGGTTTTCTACAACCATCAACTGAGTGGTACAATGTTACTTTCATGTGGCATATTTGCAGTCTTTTTTATGTGGTGTTGTGTTGGAGGGTAATTATTTCCCTTGTTTCTAGGAAACTGTGCAAGCGAAATAATTATTTCTTGCATTGTGTGAAAGGACATTTTATTTCTTATACATCCATGCAAGATCTTCAAAAAGATGGTCAATGTGATACATTTTGGTGCAGAAATTGAGCTTCCATCAAATAACAGTCATTCACAATATCAAAACACCTAACGATTCCTGATTAAGCAGTACTATTGCTGTTTGCAAGTGTATGTATATAGTGTTTCAAGGCATTTTTAGCATTCTCCGAGAAAAAAATCTCTATATTATGAATGAATTTCAACTCCATTCTCAATTTACGTGAAATAACTTAAGGTACTTGCCACCATTGATTTCTGATGTTTGGTCAAATATGTGGACTCCTCCATCATTTTCCATATCACAAATGTAAATATTTACAACATGAACACCCTCTTTCCATGTTATATCCTTAAATTTATTTCTCACAAAATTTCAAGAAATTATCATTACTTCTCCACTCGATTTTCAAGACTTAAAATTTATATATAAAGCCTACAAAAAACCTAGAAATCAACTTGTTTCTAAAAATCAAGTGAACGAAAACATTATTTTTTTTTCTAGTTTATTGTCAACCTTTACGAAGTGCAACAAATTCAGAACAATGTTATGAAATTTCAAAGGTGGCAACTACCTTAATACAACTAAGAGCAACTCATTTCCAGCCAGGGTTTAATATTTGTCAAATTTGAATTATAAAGTGTTATAAGTTTATATATAGATCTGAATTGTGAAGGATAGCTTATATGCCTTGCCACAAGTAGATTTAAACAAGTAAACAGACTCGGCTAGCGGATAATTTTTTTTTCACTCGTTTTGGTATTGAGGCTGTCAATGTGAAATTTTTCAGAGGAACTGTGCTGTTCCATTACATTATAAAAACATCTTTATGTGACAAAACCATAACTGTCTATTTCAAATAAATAAATCAGGGAACTCAGACAAATATAAAATGCCCTGTACTGCCGATATATACATGGTATATAAGGCCATAATAAAATAATTCCTAGATTCTCATCCATACTTTCTCAAAGTTTCGGGCAGGTGGACAAATTTTATTTCATATTTTTTATCACAAATTGTGAAAATAGCTGTTATTTACAATTATAATTTGGCAAAAACTCAAAATACATTTTGTTGAGGCCAGTGGGGATGAGAATCTAGGGTATGTTTCATCGTGGCATAATCTATAAATAAATTCAAAATAAACAATCTCATCACAAATAAAATGCATTAAATTCTTCCATGGCCTCAGAACCAAACTGAATGTGTAGAGAGAAA
The DNA here is from genome assembly GCA_002080025.1 of Modiolus philippinarum. Classification (NCBI taxonomy): domain Eukaryota; kingdom Metazoa; phylum Mollusca; class Bivalvia; order Mytilida; family Modiolidae; genus Modiolus; species Modiolus philippinarum. The sequence goes on from MJUU01001876.1 coordinate 148,570, forward strand.
AAAAGAAACACAAAAATTAAAATAAAATGAGCACTATAAAAAGAAAACACTATGATGTAGCGGCAGCTTCTGCCACTGGTACATTTTGTCCTGTTGCTGCTACTGTGGATTGTGCCACGTCAATTCCGGTGGCATTGCCACCCGCCGATCCAGCATCATTTGGCAGAGATGGAACTGATGTCGGAAGAGTAAAGTTTGCAGATAAATTTGGTAATGGAGCAGGAGCTGGCATTGGAAACCCAGCTGGTAATGTAACTCCACTTGATGTTCCACCTGAAAAATTAAATGAAGTTTGAACATGTAGGCAGAATTTCTTGTTTTTTTAATATTTACTGCATCAATTAGAAATTTTTGTCACAAGTGAATTTCATTGGCAACATGTTGAAATTTTACCTAAGCAATCTGACCTATAATCAACCTTTATCAGTAATTTGTATGAATTTCATTTGATCTACAGAGACTGATATTCTCAGTATCACAAAACTGGACACTATCATGAAAATATCGGGTCACTGTGAAGGAGTCACTTGAGGGTTGCTATGCTCACGTCATGTTTTGATACTATTTTTGTGTTCATACATGTAATATGTTGAATGAAGAATGCACATAAATTATTACAATAAAAATCGATTAATTGTGCTTAAGTAGAAATTTCAGCTTATTTCTATTTATTATAAGGTTCAACTTATCATTTTGTGAATGACCAATAAAAGAAAAATACATGTAGGACATTTTGTTTTTGGTACAGACTTTATCATGGCGTAACACATCAAGCTCGCCCTAACGGCTCACTTGAAACTGGCCATGATATTGTCTGTATCAAAAACAAAAAAGTCCTATATTCCATATTTACACAAAATTTGAAGACAACTTTCACTTAATATAAGAAAAAGCACTCCACCCAAAGAAAACAATTGGCAATTTCCAAGTTTCACATCACTTTCAAAGCAAATGGTTATGTCAGAGTTTTTAACTAAAACAAATTTATTAAATGATCTGACAATAAAAAAAAAGATTTATTATTTTTATGCTTCATGAAGTGTTCAGCTTTCAAACAGCTTGTCCTCGTCTTCTTATAAAATTTTAGTTTCTTGATATTTGGGTTATTGAATGTGGTTTGTTTCCATTGATTTATTAACCTTTTTACCTTTTTGGGCCATTTCGGGTTGGTGTGAGGTTCCTCACTGTGTTAAAGACCGTACGGCGACCCCTAAATGTTTGTTTTGGGTAGTTTTAACCTGGATATGGGATGTTGTCTCCTTGACAATTACCCCATTTCCTTTCTTTTTCATAGTATATGGATTACTTGCACTATCTACCCATTACATTACATAGGAGTTATACTATAACTAATCCGAGATTCTGATTATCGCAAAATATTCAACGAATGATCAAATAACGCAGTAATTCACGAATGCGC
>MJUU01001876.1:150061-166854 GCA_002080025.1 Modiolus philippinarum
GTTTTCGATGTTAATCCGCTGAGACGTTTACTTAACAACGACGTTGACAACGTCTATTGTGACGTCACTTCCTAGAGTGAAATTATGGAAAATAATTTCACAGTTAATTATCACTTTTAATTCACTGAGAAATTTCAATCTTTCACTGCAATCTATATAATAATATCCATTCTCTTTCTATTGCTGTGCCTTTTTAGTGTACAACTCTGAAGGATTTCTTGTTTTGGTGGTATGATACCTCATAAAAGCTTATAAATTTTACTACCATAAAGTAGAAATATTCTTACCAGGTAATGTACTAGGAAACGTCGACAAGGGAGGCAACTGTCCTGGAGGCAACCCAGGTAATGAAATTGGTGTTGTCAATGGTGGTAAAGGTACATTTCCTAAATTGGGTAAAGTAGGGGGAGGTAAATCTGAAAAAAAAAAATAACATTAGATAATTTGATAAACATGTTAATAATGGGTAGTCATGGAGTTCCTAATGATGGGTTGACATTAAGCATTACCGTCAAAATTCTAAACCAGGGGAAATCAACTGCAACTTGAGCACTTGCTTGATGACATAATTCACGATGTAATTTTAGGCCTCTTTTCCTTCTCAAGTTCTACTGAGAAATGTTCTGAAAATGCAGATCCATGTTTGCTCTGCATTTTCAGAACATTTTTCAACAGAAATGTGTGGATCTTCATGACACAGAGGCAAACTCCTCTGCATTTGGTTTTGAGGTATAATGGGGGTGTTGCTGTTTGCACTATTCTAGTTTCAAACATTTTTGTTATCTGGTCTTCTATATATTTCATTTGCACTAATACATTGTAACTACAGTTCAAACTTTTTCTGTTATTTCAGTAATATGAAGATTCTCTTGTTTTGATGTTTAGACTAATCTTTCTTACAGAGGTAGATGGACAACCTAAGAATCACTATAAGATGAAATTGAGCAAGAAACAAAGAAATTCAAGCTGCCTTCATTAGTTTTAATAATAACTACACTATAGATCAACACAATACACTCAATGGGAATAACTTGAATGTTTTCTCTTTCAATTATTTGAAATTTATATTGATTGAGCTTAATGCTACATATACTTTAGAAATATTCAAGCTTTAGAGCATGTAACTGGTAAACAATACACCAAGATAAATGCAATTTTTTTTTACATGAAGGGCACAGACTTGTACGACAAAGACTAAATGTTATACATAGTTGCCAAGTCACCCTCATTTGGAGGGTCACATCCTCTTTTTTAGGGTATGACGTTCTTTAGTATATGACCCTCAAAATCTCCCTCTTTTGCAATTCCTCATTGAGAAAAAATGTAACATTTTTCATGGTTTTGGGGTTAAAATGTTGGAATTTCTAACCTGTTTCAAGTATTTTTGATATATTTTTTGTTGAATGTGCAAAATTAAATGATTTCCTAAATATTGTGCTATTTATTTTTACCCTTTAAAAGACTGAAACTGTTGTAAGTACTTTTTTCTTCGTCTGGAAATGTCGTTGCGCGCTATGACCCTCATTTTCTTTTTTGAAAGAGGGTCATAACCCTTATTTTGTCCATTAGAGGTTGGCAAGTATGGTTATAGTGCCTGCACAAACTCAGTACTCAGTAAACCAGTCAGTCACTGAGGCTCAGTTAATGGGATTCTATCATTATTAGAAAAACTCTACATGCTACCTACTTGATGGAATGGCTGCTCCGCTAGCTATGTTGTTAGGTAATACAGGCATACCCCCTACCTGTCCAGGAGTTGATACCCCTGTTGATGTTGGGAGTACAGGTATGGTAGGTGTTCCTGAAAAATAAATGTGTGGATGTGACATACATATAACTTCAATATATAAATTTGACTCGTATCTTAAAACGTGGCATACTCATTTTTGAAAATTAGATGCAACTTCATGTCCAAATCAAACTCATGTAAATGTGTGTCCTCTGAAAGTATAACCATTTGTAAATTACAATTCTAATGCAACATTTATGCAACCGATCATTTGATTGGTCAAAACTGACCATCAACTGCACTATGTACATGCCTCTGACAAAATAGAATCTTGTCTTATCTGGTTCCTTGTCTACTTACAACTACTTTAAATACAAATAAGACACAAAACTGTTTGATTGCATTAGAAACAAATTTTAGAGTACTTTATTTGAATGACCTGAGGTGTCAATCTCGATTTGATTTTCAAATGCCTGTTTACAGGGTCCGCTACATGTTGGCTGTAAATTGCATTTTTGATTGTCAAATCTACGATTGATTCCCTTGGACATTCAAATAATGTACTGTTATTGCTTAATTCTAATTTCATTCATGTCATTTGAAATGTCCTTTTTCAACTTTTTTGATACTGTAATCTTTGAAATTTTTATTACTAGATTTGCTTTGATAAATGTCTACAGCAGACAATAAAAGTTATATCAATATGAAGCGATTTATTCACAAGATTCTGCTTAAAAACAATAATTGCTTTTACTGACTTTATCTCCAATTTACTGTAAGACTGGGATCTCTCATCACTCTTACCCTTTCCCCTTACTTATATAAGTTTAATGTGGATCCAAAAGACAATAACATCCATGACGTTGCATTTTAAATGTTAACCACATTTTCCATACTTCAGACATCTTTTTCATTATGTAAACTGTCCTGAAGACGCCCTTAACCGACTTAACATGTACACAAAATAAAAACACAAATCTGCAGCAGTACTATGGATGTTGTCTTTTGGATCCACATTTTACGTTAGCATGTTCCACAACTACTGAATACTTTGGTATCCATCCATTACTACCCTAACACATGATATAAACCTCAAGAGTTGGTTCACTTTATGCTACATTATACAAGTTTAAAACAATATGTGCCTTGATTTTAGGATACAAAGAGTCATTAAAACACACTAACCTGTGTTAATTGACATATTTGCTACACCTGTTGTCAGATCAGCACCCTTTGGTGGAGAATTTGATAAATTTACCTGCAACAAACAAATCAACAGATTTTTTAACATGGTTTAAACAAAATTATCATTTAAAAGTCTAAATTCATTCTCCTCACAATACTACTGTAAACCAACTTATTTTCAAGTACTTTTTCACATTTTTTTCCCTACTGGTCAACTTCACGTCAAGTAATTTTTGCAATTTTCTTTTTCTGTATATGCATTTGTGTTAGAAAAAGAGATATCTGCAACAATTTAATTTTGTGATATTTTCACACTCCCAAAGTTCTTGAAAATAAATTGCCCGTGCAATAAGTTGGTTAACAGTATGTTTATAGATTTATCTTGTGTACATTCATTCCTATCTCTGAAAACTGCACCATTCAATCAGGCATGTCAATTAAGTCATTGGCATTATGAATAATTATTAATTTATGCCCCTGCTTATTTATATGTACATAGATATATGATTAGCAATGACAGGGGTAAGAAAATATGCATTCCCCAATTCTTAAGCAAAACTTTTATCTTGCTTAGGCAAAAGTAACAAATCAGATTGAAAAAAAAAAAAATTATAAAAACCTTTCTGAAATATTTTCCATAAAACAATTTGTATCTCTAATTTCTAAATTTTGTTTAATAAAAACTACCTCTACTAAGCCATCTGTAGATTTCTGTGTACTTGGAACCACTGTTAATTCATTTAATGAAGGAGGTGGCTGTGTACTAGGAAACTGTCGTCTAGGTATCCGATGTAAATATCCATATCCAATTCCACAACCAAGACTGAAAACAAGAAATATTTCTTAAACTTTTCTATCCAAATGCAAATATTAAAGTTTGTATATCGATTTTAATAATAAGCAAATGATGATGCCTTCTCGGCAGTATCGAGGGCCTGAACAATTAAAACATTTTATACCCAAATATCAATGATAGTGAGAATCTTGTATGTTGTATGACTGGACAATGTCAAAATCTATTACAAACAGCTGATATTGTGTTATGTACAGTAATGAGCACTTCCTTGCATCTTTTATCATAATTACTTAAGAACTGCAAAAAAAACATTCAATTTTCCCTCATCTCATCATTTTTAAATAAAATAATTTTCAACTTCTGGTCACGCAGTACTTCAATGTTAGAAATGGCATCTGAATTATCAGAATTTTTGGAATCAATTCCAAGATCATAATTTAGAAGATTGAAATGTGCAACTGGTAATTTGTAAACGTGATGCAAAATACATAAATTAAAAGCAGAAGAAAATTTGCAAGCCTTTAGAATTTTATACCTTCCATCTCCTCCCCAGGCACCATTCGGTGTTATTGTTACTTCTCGACAAGCATCTGTCTCTGTGTTGTATACATATAATCTCAATGGTTTTCCTTCATGATTCTCTATCAGTGTAAATAAATCCTCAGTCTGAAAATAAAGAAGACAAATTATAACTTTTCTGTAGACAAGACAAACTGTATCAAACATTTCTGTGAACAAGACAAATAATACCAAGTATATCTATGAAAAAGACTAATAGTATCAAGCATTTCTGTGAACCAGAGAAATAATACCAAGCATTTCTGTGAACCAGAAAAATAATATCAAGCATTTCTGTGAACAAGAAAAATAATACCAAGCATTTCTGTGAACAATAAAAATAATATCAAGCATTTCTGTGAACAAGAAAAATACTACCAAGCATTTCTGTGAACAATAAAAATAATATGAAGCATTTCTGTGAACAAGAAAAATACTACCAAGCATTTCTGTGAACAATAAAAATAATATCAAGCATTTCTGTGAACAAGAAAAATAATACCAAGCATTTCTGTGAGGAAGGCAAATTATATATAATATTTCTAGAAACATGAACATAGCAAATCAGATCAAACATTTCTGTGAACATGAACATAGCAAATCAGATCAAACATTTCTGTGAACAACATGAACATAGCAAATCATATCAAACAATTCTGTGAACAACATGAACATAGCAAATCATATCAAACATTTCTGTGAACAACATGAACATAGCAAATCATATCAAACATTTCTGTGAACAACATGAACATAGCAAATCTTATCAAAAATATTTCTGAAAACATGAAAAGAACAAGACCCAAAACTGTTGTTCACGGATAATCCATTTTCCAATAGGTTTTGGATAAAACATTTATAACTATGTGAATTGCTACATATCCTTTTTATCTTAGTGTGCATGAGGAGAGGAGGTCTTCACCACACATTGATCTAAGTATAACTACAGAATTCGGGATCTGAGTGTGTGGATAAGTTCTTACGACAATGTCCTAAAACATTGACAACACAGAATAAGCTTTGTGTAGACACGATTTCCACCATATGTTTTGAAATGTAATATTCAGTGGAAAAAAAATTGTAGCAGAATTTTTGAAAATCAATGACAACTTTCTAATTTAAACAGAAAAATAAAATTTCAAAGTACCTTTCTGCACATGTAATCGAAAATGTCTGATTTGAAACAGCATTTTGTCCGATTTCAGTGCCATTGGTACAACAAATTTGTTAGTATGTTGTTCTGACAAGTTTGACTTTCTAGTAGTTTTCTGTAATCAGAAAATACAATTACAGTCAAATGGTGCAGCTAGTGTCTAAGTCACACGGACAATACTATTACAGTGAATTCACTTACTTTTAGACTTAAATGGGTCAACTGAAATCATTCTTACATTGTACTACAAATGTATGTATGCTGCACTGACTACCACATAAGTAAGTACACACATAAACAAAGTTCTAGACAACAAGATTCATTTGTCGTAGTCCAAAAACTAGAGAATGTGTCTGTAAGACACTGATGCCCCACCAATAAATTTAACAAAAAATAACCTAAGTCAATAGGGCATAAAATAAATCTTCTGTCAGTGAATTGTGATGGAATATTGTGTGTAGTTGCTTAGAAGTGGACCTAAACCCCAAAATTTAACAAAGTCATTCAACAAACATAGGTAATCAACGATTACAAAGTTCGCCTCGTTGTGGCACTTTGTCGCAGCAACAAAATTTTGCCTGGATGCTGACCTACCATCAGAGATGCATGCACATGCAAGGTTAGATGATCCTACCATGTACAGTGACTGAGATCTGAACTGGACATAAACTTGAATGTAACCAAATTTTGCCTGGATGCTGACCTACCATCAGAGATGCATGCACATGCAAGGTTAGATGATCCTACCATGATATCAACTCCAACGTAAACTTGAATGTAAGTCACTCATGCGGAAAATATAGGTCAAAGTGAACTTATTTTGCCTCGATGCTGATCTACCATTAGAGATGCATGCACATGCAAGTTTAGATGATCCTACCATGTATAGTGACTGAGATATCAACTCGGACATAAACTTGAATGTAAGTCACTCAAGCGGAAAATATAGGTCAAAGTGACCTTACTTGATCTGGATGCTTACCTACCATCAGAGATGCATGAACATGCAAGGTTAGATGATCCTACCATGTACAGTAACTGAGATCTGAACTCGGATGTAAGCTTGAATTAAGTCACTCAAGCGTAAAATACAGGTCAAAGTGACCTAATTTTGCCTAGATGCTGACCTACCATCAGAGATGCATGCACATGCAAGGTTACATGATTCTACCATGTACAGTGACTGAGATAGCAACTCGGACGTCAACTTGAATGTAAGTCACTCAAGCGGAAAATATAGGTCAAAGTGACCTAATTTGACCTGGATGCTGACCTACCATCAGAGATGCATGCACATGCAAGGTTAGATGATCCTACCATGTACAGTGACCAAGATCAGAACTCAGACTAAACTTGAATGCAAGTCACTCAAGCGTAAAATATAGGTCAAAGTGACCTAATTTTGCCTGGATGCTGACCTACCACCAGAGATGCATGCACATGCAAGGTTAGATGATCCTACCACAGTCACCAAGATCTGTTCTCGGACGTAAACTTGAATGTAAGCCACTCAAGCGGAAAATATAGGTCAAAGTGACCTAATTTTGCCTGGATGCTGACCTACCATCAGAGATGCATGCACATGCAAGGTTAGATGATCCTACCATGTACAGTGACTGAGATCTGAACTCAGACGTAAACTTGAATGCAAGTCACTCAAGCGGAAAATATAGGTCAAAGTGACCTAATTTTGCCTGGATGCTGACCTCCCCTCTAAGATTCATGCACATGCAAGGTTAGATGATCCTACCATGTACAGTGACTGAGATCTGAACTCAGACGTAAACTTGAATGTGACTGAGATCTGAACTCGGACGTAAACTTGAATGTAAGTCACTCAAGCGGAAAATATAGGTCAAAGTGACCTTATTTTGCCTGGATACTGACCTACCACCAGAGATGCATGCACATGCACAGTTAGATTAATGTACTATGCATAGTAACTGAGATATGAACTAAAATGTAAATTTGATTGCAAGCCACTCAAGCGGAAAATATAGGTCAGAGAGACCTAATTTTCTTGGAGGCTGTGAGTTAACCCAAGATGCACCTGCATGCAAAGTTTGATGACCCTACACTGCATAGTTACTAAGATATATACCCAAATGCGGACGCGGACACGGACGCGGACGAGGACGCCGGGGGTACTCCAATAGTCCCCATCAACTTCGTTGAGGCAAACTAATAAAATGTAGCCCATGGATACCCAATGCTTGGTGAAATGCGTAGTTCTCCTATAGATGAATGTTACAGTGAAATATCATGTAGTCATTGAGAAACAGTCAATGAAGCATAAAATGTAGGTCAAAGCCACTTAATTGTGAATAACTTGGGTAGTACAAATCAAGGCAATTAATTTGAAGAAAAGTCATTGTTTATAATCTGTAGTTGTTGAGAAATGCACCTTAACGTAAAACTTAACTGAAGTCACTGAAACGTAAAATATAGGTCAAAGCCACCTAACTGTCAGTGATTTGTGTAGCACTCATCAAGACAATTAATTTGATGAAACATCATTGTCTTATTATGTGTAATTGTTGAGAAATGGACCTTAATGCAAAACTTAACCAAAGTCACTGAAGCGTAAAATGTAGGTCAAAGCCACCTAAATGTCAATGATTTGTGTAGTACTCAACAAGACAATTAATTTGATGAAACATCATTGTCTTATAATGTGTAGTTGTTGAGAAATGGACCTTAACGCAAAACTTAACCAAAGTCACTGAAGCGTAAAATGTAGGTCAAACCCACCTAAATGTGATTTGGGTAGTACTCGTCAAGGCAATGTGTAGTTGTAGAGAAATGGACTTACATGTAAAACTTAACCAGAGTCACTCAACAATCAAATGTAGGTCAAAGAGTCAAACTGCCTAGTGAACTATGAATTTTAGGATCTAAGGGCATAAATTGTAGATTTTACTGACACAAAGTGAGTTTTCTGGCGACAGTTTAGCAGAGCCGGAAAACAGATGTTTGCGACAGTAAAATCTTAGATTTACCCCTGAAGATCTACAGTTTGGTTATCTATATTCGAATGCAAATATGAAAAAAAAAAAATACAAAATCAATGTTTAAATGAGAGGAAGTTTGATGTGCATCTGCTCCATTACGTTGCTACTGGTTCTGTCTGTAAATCGTCAATTTTACCAACTCAAAATTCTCATGCCATCCAATCACAACTAGCACTAAAACACAAGTTCATCAGAATATACTGTAGCCTGATATACTAAGCTAGTATAAATTTCCCCAGTTTACTCTCTACCGTCAATTCCTGCCAGCAACTCATATTTTTGAAGGTTTTGAATTTTCAAATGAGAGCATCAATCTTGAAATTTTCAGAGAGAGATTATTTCTTCCTTGTTCAACAAAACATTGGTTTTATATTGCATGATGATTGTAATCAATTGCAATGTCATGAAGATGCTAGGAAACAAGAGTTGTCAGAAGACAACATAGCTCGCCGGGGATTCCAGTAACCTCAATGCACAATAAATTCGAAAGAAAGCTTTCTTCACAAGAAAGTCACATATGAAATATAAACACCCTATCACTAAACAACTTAATTCTAGAAGCAAAATTAAAGTTTTTAAAAAATTGCCCTCAAGCCAAGGTCAAGGTCAAAATGTCTATAAATATGGTACCATTAGAAAGCTCTCATCAAAAGAACGTCACATAACAAATATGAACACCCTACCACTAAACATCTTAATTCTAGAAGCAAAGTTAAAGTTTTTAAAAAATTGCCCTCAGGGCAAGGTCAAGGTCAACATGTCTACAAGTATGGTACCAGAAGAAAGCTGTCATCATAAGGAAGTTACATACCAAATATGAACACCCTACCACTAAAAACCTACCTTCTAGAGGCAAGGTTAAAGTTTTTCAAAAATTGCCCTCAGGGCAAGGTCAAGGTCAAAATGTCTACAAATATGGCACCACTAGAAAGCACTCATCATAAGGAAGTTATAAACTCCCTACCACTAAAAGCCTACCTTCTAGAGGCAAGGTTAAAGTTTTAAAAAAATTGCCCTCAGGGAAAGGTCAAGGTCAAAATGTCTACAAATAAGGTACCACTAGAAAGCTCTCATCATAAGCAAGTTATATACCAAATATGAACACCCTACCACTTAAAGCCTACCTTCTAGAGACAAGGTTAAAGTTTTTCAAAAATTGCCCTCAGGGAAAGGTCAAGGACAATATGTCTACAAATATGGTACCACTAGAAAGCTCTCATCATAAGGAAGTCACATACCAAATATGAACACCCTACCACTAAAAGCCTACCTTCTAGAGGCAAGGTTAAAGTTTTTTATATATTGCCCTAGGGACAAGGTCAAGGTCAAAATGTCAACAAATATGGTTCCACAAGAAAGCTCTCGTCACAAGGAAGCCACATACTAAATATCAACATCCCATCACAAGGAAGCCACATACTAAATATCAACATCCCATCTCCTAACGTCTCCATTCCACAAGCAAGGTTAAAGTTTTTGCTGAGGACGCCGACGCCGGGGGTATGACAATAGCTCTCCAGACATTCGTCCCGGCGAGCTAAAAAGTGGATCTGTAGCCCTCTTCATAGGTTTTCTGGTATGCTTGGAGTCTCATGCCTCAAATTCACATGAACATATTTAAAAGTTGGCAGGTATGACTGGCATTATCAAGACAAGCAAGAAAACAGCTAATATGTAAAGCCTTTAGCTTCCTCAAAAAAAAAAAAAAAATCAATTATAAAACAGAGCACAGAATTTTGGTGGGACCTAATATTAATACACCATATTAAAATACTAAGTATGAAGCATTTTGCTGTTGTTGGTATATACATCCTTTCACCTTTGAATTTGGGTATACAAAGTATTGTCTAGGGCACATTCGCATTCAATGAATCACTTCAATTACTATTTTATTTCACTTTTGATGTAGTAACAGTACATTTTGACCAGAAAACCAGAATTTTAAACAAATATTTGAAATGTACATGCATGAACATTTTGATTTTGAAATTGTATGTGCATGTTTTCAAATGTTAGCGAATAACGTACTGCAGTACATGAATGGGAATGCTGAAAAACTGGTATAAATGTTTCAAAAGTTGTTTGACAGATGATTAGATTGATAGACACAGTAAAAACTGTATACCACTCCTTTAGGATAGTGATATGGTAACTCACTTGCTAAAATACATACAAGACATACAGATAGACATGCTGACTACTATATATTGTCTAAATTTGGGCTATTTACATGTAGTGAAAGAAATTTTTTAATTTTCCTTTTTTTCAACAACAAGGAATCTTTAGGCCATTGCTAACTATATTTATACACATGGCCTCAACTTTTAACCACGCAACTTGTACAAGTTTTAAACAATTTACTATCATAATGGTATGACAATAACAATTGGTGAAAAAATTTCAGTCATGTATCAATTATATTTGCTGTGAAAAATTTAACATAATTACCATGATATCTATGAGACAAGAAATGTATAAGCCTAGTTATACCTAAGCAAATTTGAAAAGGATCGTGTATATATCCAGGGATGATGCTACCATGTAATTTAGGGCTGCCTGGCGGCCTAATTCCCCAAACAAGAAAATTCCCAATTGCGCCAACAATGTTTACGAAAACCGGATTTTTTTCATTTCCGTCTCCGGTGAATCTTTCGTTCCGATCCGTGTCGCCTTTTGTTAGAACCGGAAATTACTCAAAACATCACAGTAACGTCCTGAAGTAACTAAATAATGCAATTTACCATATTTACGACCACCCTGAAGATGAACAAAATGTCTGAAATCGCAAATGTCCATAACCGAACATCTTGAAAATCAAAATGCATAAAGTGAATTGAAATCGTGTTGTTATCGTTCATTGTCGTGTCTGAAATTCGATACTTTCATCCACCTGGTAACGTGCAAATGCTCTCATTGCCAAATATACGGTTTGCATTGAAATAATTATTAAATAGTTATGACTTGAAATCAGAGTTTCTGAAACTGGGACTTTTAACTGGTTGAGAATTTTGAACTGCACTTCATATGGGGTGCTTTCATTTCTACTAGTTAAAACGTAATGTGGAAATGACTTGCTGAATGATTAATGAATGAATGCATAGTCATTTCATGGAATGAGGTATATATATCATTGGGTATGAAGGGTTTGATTTTGGTGAAAATATCGAAATGTGTAAGTCATCTGTATTTGCAGACAACCAAAGAATTTCTGACAGAATGTTGATTTGCTTTCATATTGGAAAAGAGAAATACTTCTTTCGTTGATGATCAGCTTGATAAAATTCAAATCTGGTGTTATTTGAACAAGTGATGACCCTAAAAGATGTCTCGCCCGTTGATGTGAAATCTAAGTGAACTAATCAGAAATGTCATGCTCACCAGACTGTGAAATTGAGGTCAAGGACAAAATCTCCTGCCAGACTGACATGTACTACCCAAGACCAACCTACAAACCAAATATTATCAACCTATCACTTCTGGTTATTGAGAAATGGACTTAAGCAGAAAAACTTAACGTGGCCACTAGATCGTGAACTTGAGGTCAAGGACAAAGGTCACCTGCCAGATTGACATGTACTACCCAAGACCAACCTACAAACCAAATATAATCAATCTACCACTTCTAGTTATTGAGAAATGGACTTCAGCAGAAAAACTTAACGTAGCCACCAGACCATGTAATTGAGGTCAATGACAAAAGTCCCCTGCCAGACTGACATGTACTACCCTAGACCAACCTACAAACCAAATATTATCAGCCTACCACTTCTAGTTATTGAAAATTGGACTTAAGCAGAAAAACTTAACGTGGTCACTAGACCGTGAAATTGAGGTCAAGGACAAAAGTCACCTGCCAGACTGATATGTACTACCCAAGACCAACCTACATACCAAATATTATCAACCTACCACTTCTAGTTATTGAGAAAAGGACTTAAGCAGAAAAACTTACGTGGCCACTAGATCGTGAAATTGAGGTCAAGGTCAAATGACGTTATGTCCGTCACGTAGCACTCGACTAGTACTACCACTGGACCAAATATGATGTTCCTACATCAAAGGGTTTTCAAAATATCCTGTATCTAGTAAAAGTTAACGCCGTCGCCATACTTTGCACACCTATGTCTCGCTTCCGCGACGAAAGTCGCGGGAGAAACAAAAACTACATAAAATATAGTCTTAATGTTTGAAAAAATGTATAAAATATAGTCTTAATGGCTTTGGTGTAATGATACTTTCCATTCTTCAAACTGTTGTTGTGTGTACTTACACATATTCTTGGTTAATACAAACGTACGTTGCAGTATTTGATATATTTTCATTTTTCCCAATTTAAGTTGTCGCGATGCAAAATTCCCAATTTGTTGGATAGGAAACCCATTTGAAAAGAGCTAAAATCATCCCTGAATTATCACTATTTCTGCAGGACCATGATAAAAGTATATCAGTAAATCACTGCTTTTTCAATAAAAGATAAATTAACCATAGCTACAGCTGATCCACAGATCCATTGTTCTTTATATCTAGCAACATTTTTGCCTAAAGAAGCAAATTTTTTAAAAAGAATAAAGTCCCTCATGACAAAACAAATCCCAAAAGTTAGAGATGGCCAAGTACAACTTCTATCTCACAGGGTTCCCTTGTGCAAGCCATGTTTTATGCATTGTTCCTTACAAGATAGAGCAGACTATGACACGGTGTAATATTGGTGTTCTTTTTGGATGGGAGGGGTTAAGGGATTCACTATTTTCTGGCATAAAAAGTAAAGCTTAAATATACTTTAGAATGTAGTTATATAATAGAATCAAGTATAATAATATATGAAAATATTATAATATGTTGAATACATTAAATTTAAGTTGTGAGTTCTACTTGTTTATGAAGGCTATTTTTTACCTGATTTTCAGTGGCAGTAGTTGGAATCTATCAATTAAAAAGGTTTGATTTTAATTCTTGATCCAAAGTAGCAATCACAACTAGAGTTGTCACCGATGGCAGCCAGTTATACCCCCCTAATTGAACCCTGAATCAATATGGCAAGTGTAAATTTAATTAAGTGTGGACACACTACAGTTGTGGACACAGTACAAATGTGGACACAATACAAATACGGACACAATGATATACCTCTCCCATTTTTCCAGAAAATATTCAAAGACTAATTATCTCCCCTTCAAAATTTCAGACAGAAACCATATAACTTCATGCACATCTTCAGGTGGTATACTGCAACTGTGTAACATTTCATCAATATCCAAGTATCTGTTTAGAAGAATATGCGCTGACAATGTTCACCCCCGCCCCTTTTTTCCCAGAAAATATTCAAAGACAAATTATCTCCCCGGCATCAGCATTGGAGAATATGCACTGACAAGGTCCCCCTCCCCCCTTTTCCAGAAAATATTCAAAGACAAATTATCTCCCCTTCATAATTTCGGACAGCAACCATATTACTTCATGCACATCTTCAGGTGGTGTACTACAACTGGGTAACATTTCATCAAAATCTAAGAAGGGGTTTTGGAGAACATGCGCTGACAAGATTCGTCCTCCCCCTTTTCCACAAAATATTCAAAGACGAATTATCTCCCTTTAATAATTTTGGACAGCAACCATATTACTTCATGCACATCTTCAAATGGTGTACTACAACTGTGCAACATTTCATCAAAATCCAAGCACGGGTTTAGGAGAACATGCGCTGATAAGGTACATGGATGGACAGACGGACAGACAGACAGATGGACAGACGGACGGATGGACAGGGTGATTCCTATATACCCCTCAAACTTTGTTTGCAGGGGTATAAAAATGTAATAATAATGAAAAAGCTGAGAAGATAACATCTCCACACCATAATACATTTAAGTATTGCTACCAAAATGGATGTTTCTATGTAGTTTCATTGATGCTTGAAATTTATAGCCCTTAAATAGTAAGTACAATGTTGCCACAGTTATCTCCCTTATGTGGTATGATTATCTGTAGTAAACTTTGTGGTAGGTCAAAGATATTTTGTGTGTGGGTTGGTCTTGGATAATATATAATAGCCTGCTATTTTAACATGACAGATTTCAAGCTTACATGGCAAGTGATCCCAAAATATAATTTATTTTTTTTATTCTTTTTATGCTCTAATAATAAAGTGTAAGTCTTGAAAATAGCAGAAAATTCTAATTGACAGTTTTCAGTCCCCCATACCACCTTAAGGGGGTTTGCTACTCCATTTGAAAATAAATAGGATTTCAAATAAACATGATAATTATGATTTTTGTTAGAAAATTAAAAAAGAAGTAATTTAAGCAAAAAAAAAATTGATAGGTTGATGATCCCGTTTTTTAGATTAAGTGATTGAAAATTTGACGGGAAATTGAACTCCTCCGATTTTTCATAGGATTAACATTAGCACAGTTTGAACATGAATGAATATGACAGAATAAACAGAATTCAATCAGAATGCTTATAAAAATGTATAAAATGAAATTATGGAAAAAGATATGGGGGTCAATGGGCAAAAAATTATAATGCTTTTAAATGGATAAAACCCGAGGATTTCGAAAATCTGGCAGTCTTTGACTAACAAGGTGTGATGAAGTAGCTCCAGACCAGGTAAGTTCATACAATATTTGATGCAATTTAGGCCGTCCATAATTAATTTTATGTTCAACAATGTAAGACATCAAAAGCTACAAGGGAGGGAGAGATATTACAAATTTTAATGCATAAATTTGCTATAGTGCAGATTTAACATTTTTATTTCAAATTGTTGACCGACATAAAATAATATTTTATTCCACTTTCTTTTGCAAGCATACCCGACTGCTAAATTAGTGGTGGATTGTAAACTCAACCTGAAAATTTGTTGATATTACAAAATTTTTGTTTGTTTTTTATTTTCAAGAATTTTCAAAAACCTATGCACGTAGGTGACATTGAACGTAGAATTAATTTAGGATGACCTTATGATAGTAGATAAAGAGTTGCTGTATGTTTTGTTAGAAAGTACCAAGCACTTTAAAAGAGTAACTGATTATGCTAGAATGCTGACAGACAGACAGATGCGCAAAACAGATGTAAGATGGCAGTGACAGGAATGCCAATTACCAGGGCCTAGTAGCCCAATACCCATAGAATTTAGCCTGCACTAAAAAAAACATTTGACGAGTCCAGCTGACCTGTCAAAGTTCTTCAAAGAAGTGAGCTTAGATATCTAGTACTGGACTATCAAAATTAGATGCTCGGTCACTAAATGAAGTTTTTCAGGGTGCAGTTGACTATTTCAAGTAGCATGTGAATTCTCAACACTGAGTGAGCAGGGTGACCCCAACATTACAGCAGGTCACAGGAAAAATTATTTACCTCATGTAAAACAGAGTCTGCCCCAATGATGTAATCTGTGTTTGACTTTAGACCTGCTAAATCTGCTGGGGAATTAGGATTCACTTCCTGAAAATGAAATAAGATATTTCATAAGCAATAATTCCTTCTTTCATGCATTTTATAAAAGAACAAATTCATCTAAAATGCAATACCATGACAAACATGACATAGGATGTTTAATGTGCTGATGCACCTGGTCTAATTCTTACACATGTCCAATTTTTTTTTCTTTGAATATGTCTGTTTAAAAATGATTTATGATTGTGGAATATCAGTATGTAGACTTTTATGTATTTTTTTCTTTGAATATGTTTGTTTAACTAGAGGCTCCCAGGAGCCTGTATCGCTCACCTGGCTTACAGTTGCTACAATCGCGGTAACATTGTAAGTTATACAGTTGATCATCAGTCTCTCAAACTTTAGTACCTCAAACACCACCAATGTCTTGAACAGTATTTAAAGTCTGATCATGTTGTACTATTTTTCTTTGTTGGGCTTTATTGACAAAAAACGTTCTTGCTTAGGACCACTTTAGACACCAGTTTTGAAACAGAGACATCATTATGTAAATGGCAACAACAAACAATTTTCCTGCCTTTTTTGGCAACCATTTTGAAAATGGCTGTCAGCATATAATTTTCAACATAAGTTTTGAAGTTGTAACATCAATACCTATTTGGAAACCAAATTTCATTGAAATCAGACAACATTGAATTTTCCCACCTTTTTTTGGTGGCCATTTTGAAAATGGCAGTCAACAAATAATTTTCAACATTGGTTTTGAAGTTGCAACATCAATACCTATTTGGCAACCAAATTTCATTGAAATCGGACAATGTTGAATTTTCCCCGCCTTTTTTGGCGGCCATTTTGAAAATGGTGGTCAACGAACAATTTTTGACATCAGTTTTGAAGCTGCAACCACAATACCTTTTTGGAAACCAAATTTCATTAAAATCGGACAATGTTGAATTTTCCCGC
>MJUU01001886.1:0-21093 GCA_002080025.1 Modiolus philippinarum
AATGATATCGCTGATATTGTTTAAGATATTTCTATTTTACTTGAAATGATATAGCTATAATTGCCGATATTTCTGATAGTCGCTGATTTTTTTTTAATATAACACCGATAATTGAAGATATTTCCGTTTTTATTGCGAATATCGCTGATATTCTTAAAGATATTTCTATTTCTTTGAAATGATATCGCTGATATTCTTGAAGATATTTCTATTTTCTTTGAAATGATATCGCTGATATTCTTTAAGATATTGATATTTTCTTTGAAATGATATCGCTGATATTCTTTAAGATATTTCTTTTTTCTTTGAAATGATATCGCTGTTATTCTTTAAGATATTTCTATTTTCTTTGAAATGATATCGCTGATATTCTTTAAGATACATCTACATTCCATCAAATATCATAGCGATTATTCCCGATATTTCTGATAATCGCTGAGTTTTTAAAATATTACAGCGATTATTGAAAATATTTTTGTTTTTTTTCTCTATAACGCTGATATTCTTAAAGATATTTCTATTTCTTTGAAATGATATCGCTGATATTCTTAACGATCTTTCTATTTTCCTTGAAATATCATAGCGATAATTGCCGATATCTCTGATAATCGCTGATTTTTTTAAATACAACAGCGATAATTGAAGATATTTCTTTTTTTATTGCTAAATATCGCTGGTATTCTTTAAGATATTTCTATTTACTTTGAAATGATATCGCTGATATTCTTTCAGATATTTCTATTTTCCTTGAAATATCATAGCGATAATTGCCGATATTTCTGATTATCGCTGATTTTTAAAAATATCACTGCGATAATTAAAGATATTTCTGTTTTTTTTCTGGATATCGCTGATATTCTTCAAGATAATTCTATTTTCTTTGAAATGATATCGCTGATATTCTTTAAGATATATCTATTTTCCTTCAAGTATCAAAGCGATAATTGCCGATATTTCTTATAATCGCTGATATTTTTTTTTAAATATCAGAGAGATAATTGAAAATATTTCTGTTTTTTTTTTTGGATAACGCTGATAATCTTAAAGATATTTCTATTTATTTTGAAATGATATCGCTGATATTCTTTAAGATATTTGAATTTTCCTGGAAATATGATAGGGATAATTGCAGATATTTCTGATAATCGCAGATATTGTTTAAAAATACCACAGAGATAATTGCAAATGTATCTTTTTCTTCTGGTTGACGCTGATATTCTTAAAGATATTTCTATTTCCTTTGAAATGGTATCGCTGATATTCTCTAAGATATTTGTATTTCCTTTGAAATGGTATCGCTGATATTCTTTAAGATATTTCTGTTTTCTTGGAAATGATAACGCTGATATTCTTAAAGATATTGCTATTTTCCTTTAAATATCATAGCGATAATTGCCGATATTTCTGATAATCGCTGATGTTTAAAAATGTCACAGCGATAGTTGATGATATTTCTGTTTTATTGCTGGATATCGCTGATATTGTTTAAGATATTTCTATTTCTTTGAAATAACATCGCTGATATTCTTCAAGATATTTCTAATTTCTTTGAAATGATATCGTTGATATTCTTTATGATATTTCTATTTTCTTTGAAATGATATCGCTGATATTCTTTAAGATACTTCTATTTTCTTTGAATCGATATCGCTAATATTCTTTAAGATATTTCTATTTTCTTTGAAATGATATCGCTGATATTCTTTAAGATATTTGCAATTTCATTGAAATATCATACGGATAATTGCCGATATTTCTGATAATTGCTGATTTTTTTTTAAAATTTAATACCGATAATTGAAGATATTTCCGCTTTTATTGCGGATATCGCTGATATTCTTAAAGATATTTCTATTTTCTTTAAAATGATATCGTTGATATTCTTTATGATATTTCTATTTTCTTTGAAATGATATCGCTGATATTATTTATGATATTTCTATTTTCTTTGAAATGATATCGTTGATATTCTTAAAGATATTTCTATTTTCTTTGAAATGATATTGCTGATATTCTTTAAGATATTTCTTTTTTCTTTGAAACGATATCGCTGACATTCTTTAAGATATTTCTATTTTCTTTGAAATTATATCGCTCATATTCTTTAAGATATTTCTATTTTCCTTGAGATATCATAGCGATGATTGCTGATTTTTCTGACAATTGCTGATTTTTGAAAATATCACAGCAATAATACAAGATATTTCTGTTTTTATGGCTATATGTCGCTGATATAATTTAAGATATTTCTATTTTCCTTGAAATACCATAGCGATAATTGACGATATCTCTGTTAATCTCTGATATTTTCTAAAATATCACAGAGATAATTGAAAAAAATTCTGTTTTATTTCTGGATATCGCTGAAAATCTTAAAATGATATCTCTGATATTCTTTAAGATATTTCTCTTATCTTTGAAATGATATCGCTGATATTCTTTAAGATATTTATATTTCTTTGAAATGATTGCGCTGATATTCTTTATGATATTTCTTCTTTCTTTGAAATGATATCGCTGTTATTCTTTAAGATATTTCTATTTTCTTTGATATGATATCGCTGATAATCTTTCAGATATATCTATTTTCCTTCAAATATTATAGCGATAATTTCCGATATTTCTGATAATCGCTGATTTTTTAAAAAAATCACAACGATACTTGAAAATATTGCTGTTTTTTCTGGATATCGCTGATATTCTTAAAGATATTTCTATTTCTTTGAAATGATATTGCCGATATTCCTTAAGATGTTTCTATTTTCCTTGAAATATCATAGCGATAATTGCTGATATTTCTGACAACCGCTGATTTAAAAAAAACATCAGCTTTTTTTCTTTTTTATTGGTTAATATCGTTGATATTCTTTAAGATATTTCCATTTTCTTTGAAATGATATCGCTGATGTTTTTAAGATATTTCTATTTTACTTAAAATGTCATATCGATAATTGCCGATATTTCTGATAATTGCTGATTTTTTAAAAAATTTTATACCGATAATTGAAGATATTTCCGCTTTTATTGCGGATATCGCTGATATTCTTAAAGATATTTCTATTTTCTTTAAAATGATATCGTTGATATTCTTTATGATATTTCTATTTTCTTTGAAATGATATCGCTGATATTAATTATGATATTTCTATTTTCTTTGAAATGATATCGTTGATATTCTTAAAGATATTTCTATTTTCTTTGAAAAGATATTGCTGATATTCTTTAAGATATTTCTTTTTTCTTTGAAACGATATCGCTGATATTCTTTAAGATATTTCTATTTTCTTTGAAATTATATCGCTCATATTCTTAAGATATTTCTATTTTTCTGAAGATATCATAGCGATGATTGCTGATTTTTCTGACAATTGCTGATTTTTGAAAATATCATAGCAATAATACAAGATATATCTGTTTTTATTGCTATATGTCGCTGATATTATTTAAGATATTTCTATTTTCCTTGAAATACCATAGCGACAATTGACGATATTTCTGGTAATCTCTGATATTTTCTAAAATATCACAGAGATAATTGAAAAAAATTCTGTTTTTTTTCTGGATATCGCTGAAAATCTTAAAATGATATCTCTGATATTCTTTAAGATATTTCTCTTATCTTTGAAATGATATCGCTGATATTCTTTAAGATATTTATATTTTCTTTGAAATGATATCGCTGATATTCTTTATGATATTTCTTCTTTCTTTGAAATGACATCGCTGTTATTCTTTAAGATATTTCTATTTTCTTTGATATGATATCGCTGATATTCTTTAAGATATATCTATTTTTCTTCAAATATCATAGCTATAATTGCCGATATTTCATATAATCGCTGATTTTTTAAAAAAATCACAACGATAATTGAAAATATTTCTGTTTTTTCTGGATATCGTTGATATTCTTAAAGATATTTCTATTTCTTTGAAATGATATCGCTGATATTCTTTTAGATATTTCTCTTTTCTTTGAAATGATATCGCTGATATTCTTTAAAACATTTCTATTTTCTTTGAAATGATATCGCTGATATTTTTCAAGATATTCTATTTACTTGAAATGTCATATCGATAATTGCCGATATTTTTGATAATCGCTGATTTAAAAAAAAAATTAATACCGATAATTGAAGATATTTCCGCTTTTATTGCGGATATCGCTGATATTCTTCAAGATATTTCTATTTTCTTTGAAATTATATAGCGATAATTGCCGATATATCTGGTAATGGCTGATATTTTTTAAAATATAACAGAGATAATAGAAAAGATATCTCTTTTTTTTGGATTTGGCTGATATTCTTAAAGATACTTCTATTTCCTTTGAAATGATATCGCTGATATTGTCTAAAATATTTCTATTTTCTTTGAAACGATATCGCTGATATTCTTTAAGACATTTCTATTTTCTATGAAATGATATCGCTGATATTCTTTAAGATATATCTATTTTTTTTAGAAGATATCTCTGATATTTTTCAATATATTTTTATTTTCTTTTAAAAGATATCGCTGATATTCTTCAAGATATTTATATTTTTTTTGGATATGATATCGCTGATATTCTTTAAGATATTTTTTTTCTTGGAAATGATATCACTGATGTTCTTTAAGAAATTTCTATTTTCTTTGAAAGGATATCGCTGTTATTCTTTAAGATATTTCTATTTTCTGTGAAATGATATCGATGATATTCTTCAAGGTATTTCTCTTTTCCTTGAGACATGATAGCGATAATTGCCGATATTTTTGATAATCGCTGATATTTTTAAATATACCACAGAGATAATTGAAAATATTTCTGCTTTTTTTCTGGATATCGCTGATATTCTTAAAGATATTTTTATTTTCTTTTAAATGATATCGCTGATTATCTTAAGGATATTTCTATTTTCTGTGGAATGATAACGCTGATATTCTTAAAGATATTGCTTTTTTCCTTGAAATATCATAGTGATAATTGCCGATATTTCTGATAATCGCTGATTACTAAAAATATCACAGCGATAATTGATGATATTTCTGTTTTATTGCTGGATATCGCTGATATTGTTTAAGATATTTCTATTTCTTTGAAATAACGTCGCTGATATTCTTCAAGATATTATTATTTTCTTTGAAATGATATCGTTGATATTCTTTATGATATTTCTATTTTCTTTGAAATGATATCGCTGATATTCTTTAAGATATTTCTGTTTTCTTTGAAACCGTATCGCTGATATTCTTTAAGATATTTCTATTTTCTTTGAAATGACATCGCAGATTTTCTTTAAGATATTTGCAATTTCCTTGAAATATCATAGGGATAATTGCCGATATTTCTGATAATCGCTGATTTTTAAATATATCACATCGATAATTGAAGACATTTCTGTTTTTATTGCTGGAGATAGGTGATATTCTTTGAGATATTTCTATTTCTTTGAAATGATATCGCTGATATTTTCAAGATATTTCTGTTTTCTTTAAAATGATATCGCTGATATTATTAATGATATTTCTATTTCTTTGAAATGATATCGTTGATATTCTTCAAGATGTTTCTATTTTCATTTAAATGATATCGCTGATATTCTTAAAGATATTTCTATTTTCTTTGAAACGTTATCGTTGATATTCTTTAAGATATTTCTATTTTCTTTGAAATGATATCGCTGATATTCTTTAAGATTTTTCTATTTTCTTTGAAATGATATCGCTGATGTCGCTGATATTCTTCAAGATATTTTTATTTTCTTTGAATTGATATCGTTGATATTCTTTATGATATTTCTATTTTCTTTGAAATGATATCGCTGATATTCTTTAAGATATTTCTATTTACTTTGAAACGATATCGCTGATATTCTTTAATATATTTCTATGTTCTTTGAAATGATATCGCTGATATTCTTCAAGATATTTGAAATTCCCATGAAATATCATAGGGATAATTGCCGATATTTCTGATAATCACTGATCTTTAAAAATATCAGATGGATAATTGAAGACATTTCTGTTTTTATTGCTGGATATAGCTGATGTTCTTTGAGATATTTTTATTTTCTTTGAAATGATATCGTTGATATTCTTTATGATATTTCTATTTTCTTTGAAATGATATCGCCTATATTATTTATGATATTTCTATTTTCTTTGAAACGATATCGCTGATATTCTTTAAGATATTTCTATTTTCCTTGAAATATCATAGCGATAAGTGACGATATTTCTGGTAATTTCTGATATTTTCTAAAATATCACAGAGATAATTGAAAAAATTTCTGTTTTTTTCTTGATATCGCTGATTTTCTTAAAGATATTTCTTTGAAATGATATCGCTGATATTCTTTAAGATATTTATATTTTCTTTGAAATGATATCGCTGATATTCTTTATGATATTTCTTCTTTCTTTGAAATGATATCGCTGTTATTCTTTAAGATATTTCTAATTTCTTTGATATGAAATCGTTGATATTCTTTAAAATATATCTATTTTCCTTCAAATATCACAGCGATAATTGCCGATATTTCTGATAATCGCTGATTTTTTGAAATATCACAACGAAAATAGAAAAGATATCTGTTTTTTCTAGATTTGGCTGATATTCTTAAAGATATTTCTATTTCCTTTGAAATGATATCGCTGATATTGTGTAAGATATTTCTATTTTCTTTGAAACGATATCGCTGATATTCTTTAAGATATTTCTATTTTCCTTGAAATGATATCGCTGATATTCTTTAAGATATTTCTATTTTCTTTGAAATGATATCACTGATATTTTTCAATATATTTTTACTTTCTTTGAAATGATATCGCTGATATTCCTAAAGATATTTCTATTTTTTGAAATGATATCACTGATATTCTATAAGATATTTCTATTTTCCTTGAAATATTATAGCGATAATCCGATATTTCTGATAATCGCTGATTTTTTAAAAAAGAACAGCTTTTTTTCTTTTTTATTGCTTAATATCGCTGATATTCTCTATGATATTTCTATTTTCTTTGAAATGATATCGCTGATATTTTTAAAGATATTTCTGTCTATTTTGAAATGATATCGCTGATATTCTTTAAGATATTTTTATTTTTATGAAATGATATCGCTGATATTCTTTAAGATTTTCTCTTTTCTTTGAAATGATATCGCTGATATTCTTTAAGATCTTTCTATTTTACTTGAAATGTCATATCGATAATTGCCGATATTTCTGATAATCGCTGATTTTTTTTCAAATTTAATACCGATAATTGAAGATATTTGCGCTTTTATTGCAGATATCGCTGATATTCTTAAAGATATTTCTATTTTCCTTGAAATAATATAGCGATAATTGCCGATATATCTGGTAATCGCTGATATTTTTTTAAAATATCACAGAGATAATAGAAAAGATATGTGTTGTTTTCTGGATTTGGCTGATATGCTTGAAGATATTTATATTTCCTTTGAAATGATATCGCTGATATTGTTTAAGATATTTCTATTTTCTTTGAAACGATTTCGCTGATATTCTTTAAGATATTTCTATTTTCTTTGAAATGATATCGCTAATATTCTTTAAGATATTTCTATTTTCTTTGAAATGATATCGCTGATATTTTTCAATATATTTTTATTTTCTTTGAAATGATATCGCTGATATTCTTCAAGATATTTATATTTTTTGAAATGATATCGCTGATATTCTTTACGATATTTTTTTTCTTCGAAATAATATGGCTGATATTCTTTGAGATATATCTATTTTCTTTCAAATCTTATAGCGATAATTGCCGATATTTCTGATAATCACTGATGTTTTTGAAATATGACAGCGATGATTTAAAATATTTCTGTTTTTTTTCTGGATAAAGATATTTCTATTTTCTTGGAAATGATATCGCTGATATTCTTTAAGATATTTCTGCTTTCTATGAAATGATATCACTGATGTTCTTTAAGAAATTTCTATTTTCTTTGAAACGATATCGCTGTTATTCTTTAAGATATTTCTATTTTCTGTGAAATGATATCGTTGATATTCTTCAAGGTATTTCTTTTTGCCTTGAAATATCATAGCGATAATTTCCGATATTTCTGATATACGCTGATTTTTTAAAGTGTCACAGCGATAATTGAAGATATTTCTGCTTTATTGCTGGATATCGCTGATATTCTTCAAGATATTTCTATTTTCTTTGAATTAATATTGTTGATATTCTTTATGATATTTCTATTTTCCTTGAAATGATATCGCTGATATTCTTTAAGATATTTCAATTTTCTTTGAAACGATACCGCTGATATTATTTAAGATATTTCTATTTTCTTTGAAATGATATCGCTGATATTCTTTAAGATATTTCTATTTTCCTTGAGCTATCATAGCGATAATATCTGATATTTGTGATAATCGCTGATTTTTAAAAATAGCACAGCAATAATTTTAGATATTTCTGTTTTCATTGCTGGATATCGCTGATAATCTTTAAGATATTTCTTTTTCCTTGAAATATGATAACGATAATTGCCGATATTTTTGATAATCTCTGATAATTTTTAAAATATCACAGAGATAATCAAAAATTTTTTTTTTTTCTGGATAACGCTGATATTCTTCAAGATATTTTTTATTTTCTGTGAAATGATATCGGTGATATTCTTTGAGATATTTATATTTTCCTCAAAATAACGTAGCGATAATTGCCGATATTTCTGATCATCGCTGATATTCTTTAAGATATTTCTATTTTCTTTGAAATGATATCGGTGATATTATTTAAGATATTTGTATTATCTTTGAAATGATATCGCTGATATTGTTTAAGATCTTTCTAGTCTCTTTGAAATGATATCGCTGATATTCTTTAAGATATTTCTATTTTCCTTGAGATATCACAGCGATAATTGCTGATTTTTCTGATAATCCCTGATTTTTGAAAATATCACAGCAATAATTGATGATATTTCTGTTTTTGGCTGGATGTCGCTGACATTCTTTAAGATATTTCTATTTTCCTTGAAATATGATAGCGATAATTGCCTATATTTCTGGTAATCGCTGATATTTTTTAAAATATCACAGAGATAATTGGAAACATATCTGAATTTTTTTCTGAATATCGCTGATATTCTTAAAGATTTTCTATTTTCTTTGAAATGATATCGCTGATATTTTTAAAGATATTTCTATTTTACTTGAAATGTCATAGCGGTAATTGCCGATATTTCTGATAATCGCTGATTTTTAAAAAAATATAACACCGATAATTGAAGATATTTTCGTTTTTATTGCGGACATTGCTGATATTCTTAAAGATATTTCTGTTTTTTTAATGATGTCCCTGATATTCTTTAAGATATTTCTATTTTCCTTGAAATACCATAGCTATAATTGACGATATTTCTGGTAATCTCTGATATTTTCTAAAATATCACAGAGATAAGATTTCTGTTTTTTTTTGGATATCGCTGATATTCTTAACGATATTTCCATTTTTTAAAAAGATGTCGCTGATATTCTTTGAGAAATTTCTCTTTTCTTTAAAATGATATCGTTGATATTCTTGAAGATATTTCTATTTTCCTTGAAATATGATGGCGATAATTGCCGATATTTTTGATAATAACTGATATTTTTTTAAAAGATCACAGAGTTAATTGAAAATATTTCTGCTTTTTTCTGGATATCGGTGATATTCTTAAAGATATTTCTATTTCTTTGAATGATATCGGTGATATTTTCAAAGATATTTCTATTTTCTTTGAAATGATATCGCTTATATTCTAAAAGATATTTCTATTTTCTTTGAAATGATATCGCTGATATTCATTAAGATATTTCTACTTTCTTTGGAATGATATCGCTGAAATTCTTTAAGATATTTCTATTTTCCTTGAAATATCATAGCGATAACTGCCGATATTTCTGTTTTTATTGCTGGATATCGCTGATATTGTTAAAGATATTTGTATTTTCTTACCAATCTAAAAGCGATAATTTCCGATATTTCTGATAATCGCTAATTTTTTTTTAAATATCATTGCGATGATTGATAATATTTCTGTTCTTTTCCGGATATCGCTGATATTCTTAAAGATATTTCTATTTCTTTGAATGATATCGGTGATATTTTTAAAGATATTTCTATCTTCTTTGAAATGATATCGCTGATATTCTATAAGATATTTCTATTTTCTTTGAAATGATATCGCTGATATTCTTTAAGATGTTTCTACTTTCTTTGAAATGATATCGCTGATATTCTTTAAGATATTTCTATTTTCTTTGAAATGATATCGCTGAAAGGCTTTAAGATATTTCTATTTTCCTTGAAATATCATAGCGATAATTGCCGATAATTCTGTTTTAATTGCTGGATATCGGTGAGATTGTTAAAGATATTTCTACTTTCTCTCAAATCTAATAGCGATAATTCCGATATTTCTGATAATCGCTGATATTTTTTTTAAATATCACTGCGATGATTGAAAGTATTTCTGTTCTTTTCTGGATATCGCTGATATTCTTAAAGATATTTCTATTTCTTTGAATGATATCGGTGATATTTTTAAAGATATTTCTATTTTCTTTGAAATGATATCGCTGATATTCTTTAAGATATTTCTACTTTCTTTAAAATGATATCGCTGATATTCTTTAAGATATTTCTATTTTCTTTGAAATGATATCGCTGAAATTCCTTATGATATTTCTATTTTCCTTGAAATATCATGGCGATAACTGCCGATATTTCTCATTATCGCTGATATTTTTTTAAAAAATATCACAGCTATAATTGAAGATATTTCTGTTTTTATTGCTGGACATCGCTGATATTGTTAAAGATATTTTTATTTTCTTTCAAATCTAGTAGCGATAATTTCCGATATTTCTGATAATCGCTGATATTTTTTTTAAATATCACTGCGATGATTGAAAATATTTCTGTTCTTTTCTGGATATCGCTGATATTCTTAAAGATATTTCTATTTTTTTGAATGATATCGGTGATATTTTTAAAGATATTTTTATTTTCTTTGAAATGATATCTCTGATATTCTATAAGATATTTCTATTTCCTTTGAAATGATATCGCTGATATTCTTTAAGATATTTCTACTTTCTTTGAAATGATATCGCTGATATTCTTTAAGATATTTCTATTTTCTTTGAAATGATATCGCTGAAATTTTTTAAGATATTTCTATTTTCCTTGAAATATCATAGCGATAACTGCCGATATTTCTGTTTTTATTGCTGGATATCGCTGAAATTGTTAAAGATATTTCTGTTTTCTTTCAAATCTAATAGCGATAATTTCCGATATTTCTGATAATCGCTGATATTTTTTTTAAATATCACTGCGATGTTTGAAAATATTTCTGTTCTTTTCTGGATATCGCTGATATTCTTAAAGATACTTCTATTTCTTTGAATGATATCGCTGGTATTCTAAAAGATATTTCTATTTTCTTTGAAATGATATCGCTGATATTCTTTAAGATATTTCTACTTTCTTTGAAATGATATCGCTGATATTCTATAAGATATTTCTATTTTCTTTGAAATGATATCGGTGAAATTCTTTAAGATATTTCTATTTTCCTTGAAATATCATAGCGATAATTGCCGATATTTCTGTTTTTATTGCTGGATATCGCTGATATTGTAAAAAATATTTCTATTTTCTCTGAAATCTAATAGCGATAATTCCGATATTTCTGATCATCGCTGATATTTTTTTTAAATATCACTGCGATGATTGAAAATATTTCTGTTCTTTTCTGGATATCGCTGATATTCTTAAAGATATTTCTATTTCTTTGAATGATATCGGTGATATTCTTTAAGATATTTCTACTTTCTTTGAAATGATATCGCTGATATTCTTTAAGATATTTCTATTTTCTTTGAAATGATATCGCTGAAAGTCTTTCAGATATTTTTATTTTCCTTGAAATATCATATCGATAATTGCCGATAATTCTGTTTTAATTGCTGGATATCGGTGAGATTGTTAAAGATGTTTCTATTTTCTTTCAAATCTAATAGCGATAATTTCCGATATTTCTGTAAATCGCTGATATTTTTTTTAAATATCACTGCGATGATTGAAAATATTTCTGTTCTTTTCTGGATAACGCTGATATTCTTAAAGACATTTCTTCTTGTTTGAATGATATCGGTGATATTTTTAAAGATATTTCTATTTTTTTTGAAATGATATAGCTGATATTCTAGAAGATATTTCTATTTTCTTTGAAATGATATCGCTGATATTCTTTAAGATATTTCTACTTTCTTTGAAATGATATCGCTGATATTCTTCAAGATATTTCTATTTTCTTTGAAATGATATCGCTGAAATTCCTTAAGATATTTCTATTTTCCTTGAAATATCATAGCGATAATTGCCGATATTTCTGTTTTTATTGCTGGATATCGCTGATATTGTTTAAAATATTTCTATTTTCTCTCAAATCTAATAGCGATAATTTCCGATATTTCTGATAATCCCTGATATTTTTTTTTAAATATCACTGCGATGATTGAAAATATTTCTGTTCTTTTCTGGATATCGCTGATATTCTTAAAGATATTTCTATTTCTTTGAATGATATCGGTGATACTTTTAAAGATATTTCTATTTTCTTTGAAATGATATCGCTGATATTCTTTAAGATATTTCTACTGTCTTTGAAATGATATCGCTGATATTCTTTAGATTATTTCTATTTCCTTTGAAATGATATTGCTGATATTCTTTAAGATATTTCTACTTTCTTTGAAATGATATCGCTGATATTCTTTAAGATATTTCTATTTTCTTTGAAATGATATCGCTGAAATATCATAGCGATAATTGCCGATATTTCTGTTTTTATTGCTGGATATCGCTGATATTGTTAAAGATATTTCTATTTCTTTCAAATATAATAGCGATAATTTCCGATATTTCTGATAATCGCTGATATTTTTTTTTTAAATAACACTGCGATGATTGAAAATATTTCTGTTCTTTTCTGGATATCGCTGAGATTCTTAAAGATATTTCTATTTCTTCGAATGATATCGGTGATACTTTTAAAGATATTTCTATTTCTTTGAATGATATCGGTGATATTTTTAAAGATATTTCTATTTTCTTTGAAATGATATCGCTAATATTCTAAAAGATATTTCTACTTTCTTTGGAATGATATCGCTGATATTCTTTAAGATATTTCTATTTTCTTTGAAATGATATCGCTGAAATTCTTTAAGATATTTCTATTTTCCTTGAAATATGATAGCGATAATTGCCGATAATTCTGTTTTAATTGCTGGATATCGCTGATATTGTTAAAGATAATTCTATTTTCTTTCAAATCTAATAGCCATAATTTCCGTTATTTCTGATAATTGCTGATATTTTTTTTTAAATATCACTGCGATGATTGAAAATATTTCTTTTTTTTTTCTGGATATCGCTGATATTCTTAAAGATATTTCTACTCTTTGAATGATATCGGTGATATTTTTAAAGATATTTCTATTTTCTTTGAAATGATATCGCTGGTATTCTAAAAGATATTTCTATTTTCTTTAAAATGATATCGCTGATATTCTTTCAGATATTTCTACTTTCTTTGAAATGATATCGCTGATATTCTATAAGATATTTCTATTTTCTTTGAAATGATATCGCTGATATTCTTTAAGATATTTCTATTTTCCTTGAAATATCATAGCGATAATTGCCGATATTTCTGTTTTTATTGCTGAATATCGCTGATATTGTTAAAGATATTTCTATTTCTTTCAAATCTAATAGCGATAATTTCCGATATTTCTGATAATCGCTGATATTTGTTTTTTGAATATCACTGCGATGAATGAAAATATTTCTGTTCTTTTATGGATATCGCTGATATTCTTAAAGATATTTCATTTTCTTTGAATGATCTCGGTGATGTTTTTAAAGATATTTCTATTTTCTTTGAAATGATATCGCTGATATTCTATAAGATATTTCTATTTTCTTTGAAATGATATCGCTGAAATTCTTTAAGATATTTCTATTTTCCTTGAAATATCATAGCGATAATTGCCGATATTTCTGTTTTTATTGCTGGATATCGCTGATATTGTTAAAGATATTTCTATTTTCTTTCAAATCTAATAGCGATAATTTCCGATATTTCTGATAATCGCTGACATTTTTTTTTAAATATCACTGCGATGATTGAAAATATTTCTGTTCTTTTCTGGATATCGCTGATATTCTTAAAGATATTTCTATTTCTTTGAATGATATCGGTGATATTTTTAAAGATATTTCTATTTTCTTTGAAATGATATCGCTGATATTCTATGAGATATTTCTATTTTGTTTGAAATGATATCGCTGATATTCTTTAAGATATTTCTACTTTCTTTGAAATGATATCGCTGATATTCTTTAAGATATTTCTATTTTCTTTGAAATGATATCGCTGAAATTCTTTAAGATATTTCTATTTTCCTTGAAATATCATAGCGATAATTGCCGATATTTCTCATAATCGCTGATATATTTTTTTAAATATCACAGCGATAATTGAAGATATTTCTGTTTTTATTGCTGGATATCGCTGATATTGTTAAAGATATTTTTATTTTCTTTCAAATTTAATAGCGATAATTTCCGATATTGCTGATAATCGCTGACTTTTTTTAAATATCACTGCGATGATTGAAAATATTTCTGTTCTTTTCTGGATATCGCTGATATTCTTAAAGATATTTCTATTTCTTTGAATGATATCGGTGATATTTTTAAAGATATTTCTATTTTCTTTGAAATGATATCGCTGATATTCTTGAAGATATTTGTATTTTCTTTGAAATGATATCGCTGATATTCTTTAAGATATTTACTACTTTCTTTGAAATGATATCGCTGATATTCTTTAAGATATTTACTACTTTTTTTGAAATGATATCGCTGATATTCTTTAAGATATTTCTACTTTCTTTGAAATGATATCGCTGATATTCTTCAAGATATTTCTATTTTCTTTGAAATGATATCGCTGAAATTTCTTAAGATATATCTATTTTCCTTGAAATATCATAGCGATAATTGCCGATATTTCTGTTTTTATTGCTGAATATCGCTGATATTGTTAAAGATATTTCTATTTCTTTCAAATCTAATAGCGATAATTTCCGATATTTCTGATAATCGCTGATATTTGTTTTTTGAATATCACTGCGATGAATGAAAATATTTCTGTTCTTTTATGGATATCGCTGATATTCTTAAAGATATTTCATTTTCTTTGAATGATCTCGGTGATGTTTTTAAAGATATTTCTATTTTCTTTGAAATGATATCGCTGATATTCTATAAGATATTTCTATTTTATTTGAAATGATATCGCTGATATTCTTTAAGATATTTCTACTTTCTTTGAAATGATATCGCTGATATTCTTTAAGATATTTCTATTTTCCTTGAAATATCATAGCGATAATTGCCGATATTTCTCATAATCGCTGATATTTTTTTTAAATATCACAGCGATAATTGAAGATATTTCTGTTTTTATTGCTGGATATCGCTGATATTGTTAAAGATATTTCTATATTCTTTCATATCTAAAAGCGATACTTTCCGATATTTCTGATAATCGCTGATTTTTTTAAAATATCACTGCGATGATTGAAAATATTTCTGTTCTTTTCTGGATATCGCTGATATTTTTAAAGATATTTCTATTTCTTTGAATGATATCGGTGATATTTTTAAAGATATTTCTTTGAAATGATATCGCTGATATAAGATATTTCTATTTCTTTGAATGATATCGGTGATATTTTTAAAGATATTTCTCCATTTTCTTTGAAATGATATCGCTGATATTCTATAAGATATTTCTATTTTCTTTGAAATGATATCGCTGATATTCTTTAAGATATTTCTACTCTCTTTGAAATGATATCGCTGATATTCTTTAAGATATTTCTATTTTCTTTGAAATGATATCTCTGAAATTCTTTAAGATATTTCTATTTTCCTTGAAATATCATAGCGATAATTGCAGATATTTCTCTTTTTATTGCTGGATATCGCTGATATTGTAAAAAATATTTCTATTTTCTCTCAAATCTAATAGCTATAATTCCGATATTTCTTATAATCGCTGATATTTTTTTTATATATCACTGCGATGATTGAAAATATTTCTGTTCTTTTCTGGATATCGCTGATATTCTTAAAGATATTTGTATTTCTTTGAATGACATCGGTGATATTTTTAAAGATATTTCTATTTTCTTTGAAATGATATCGCTGATATTCTATAAGATATTTCTATTTCCTTTGAAATGATATCGCTGATATTTTTTAAGATATTTCTACTTTCTTTGAAATGATATCGCTGATATTCATTAAGATATTTCTATTTTCTTTGAAATGATATCGCTGAAATTCTTTAAGATATTTCTATTTTCCTTGAAATATCATAGCGATAATTGCCGATATTTCTCTTTTTATTGCTGAATATCGCTGATATTGTAAAAAATATTTCTATTTTCTCTCAAATCTAATAGCGATAATTCCGATATTTCTGATAATCGCTGATATTTTTTTTAAATATATTGCGATGATTGAAAATATTTCTGTTCTTTTCTGGATATCGCTGATATTCTTAAAGATATTTCTATTTCTTTGAATGATATCGGTGATATTTTTAAAGATATTTCTATTTTCTTTGAAATGATATCGCTGATATTCTATAAGATATTTCTATTTCCTTTGAAATGATATCGCTGATATTCTATAAGATATTTCTATTTTCTTTGAAATGATATCGCTGATATTCTTTAAGATATTTCTACTTTCTTTGAAATGATATCGCTGATATTCTTTAAGATATTTCTATTTTCTTTGAAATGATATCGCTGATATTCTATAAGATATTTCTACTTTCTTTGAAATGATATCGCTGATATTCTTTAAGATATTTCTATTTCCTTTGAAATGATATCGCTGAAATTCTTTAAGATATTTCTATTTTCCTTGAAATATCATAGCGATAATTGCCGATATTTCTGTTTTTGTTGCTGGATATCGCTGATATTGTTAAAGATATTTCTATTTTCTTTCAAATGTAATAGCGATAATTTCCGATATTTCTGATAATCGCTGATATTTTTTTTAAATATCACTGCGATGATTGAAAATATTTCTGTTCTTTTCTGGATATCGCTGATATTCTTAAAGATATTTCTATTTCTTTGAATGATATCGGTGATATTTTTAAAGATATTTCTATTTTCTTTGAAATGAAATAGCTGATATTCTATAAGATATTTCTATTTTCTTTGAAATGATATCGCTGATATTCTTTAAGATATTTCTACTTTCTTTGAAATGATATCGCTGATATTCTTTAAGATATTTCTATTTTCTTTGAAATGATATCGCTGAAATTCTTTAAGATATTTCTATTTTCCTTGAAATATCATAGCGATAATTGCCGATATTTCTCTTTTTATTGCTGGATATCGCTGATATTGCAAAAAATATTTCTATTTTCTCTCAAATCTAATAGCGATAATTCCGATATTTCTGATAATCACTGATATTTTTTTTAAATATCACTGCGATATTGAAAATATTTGTGTTCTTTTCTGGATATCGCTGATATTCTTAAAGATATTTGTATTTCTTTGAATGATATCGGTGATATTTTTAAAGATATTTCTATTTTCTTTGAAATGATATCGCTGATATTCTATAAGATATTTCTATTTTCTTTGAAATGATATCGCTGA
The DNA here is from genome assembly GCA_002080025.1 of Modiolus philippinarum. NCBI lineage: Eukaryota > Metazoa > Mollusca > Bivalvia > Mytilida > Modiolidae > Modiolus > Modiolus philippinarum. Next base: position 17,787 of record MJUU01001886.1, read on the forward strand.
TATTCTTTAAGATATTTCTACTTTCTTTGAAATGATATCGCTGATATTCTTTAAGATATTTCTATTTTCTTTGAAATGATATCACTGAAATTCTTAAGATATTTCTATTTTCCTTGAAATATCATAGCGATAATTGCCAATATTTCTCATAATCGCTGATATTTTTTTAAAATATCACAGCGATAATTGAAGATATTTCTGTTTTATTGCTGGATATCGCTGATATTCTTAAAGATATTTCTATATTCTTTCAAATCTAAAAGCGATACTTTCCGATATTTCTGATAATCGCTGATTTTTTTTAAATATCACTGCGATGATTGAAAATATTTCTGTTCTTTTCTGGATATCGCTGATATTTTTAAAGATATTTCTATTTCTTTGAATGATATCGGTGATATTTTTAAAGATATTTCTTTGAAATGATATCGCTGATATAAGATATTTCTATTTCTTTGAATGATATCGGTGATATTTTTAAAGATATTTATACATTTTCTTTGAAATGATATCGCTGATATTCTTAAAGATATTTCTATTTTCTTTCAAATGATATCGCTGATATTCTTTAAGATATTTCTACTTTCTTTGAAATGATATCGCTGATATTCTTTAAGATATTTCTATTTTCTTTGAAATCTAATAGCGATAATTTCCGATATTTCTGATAATCGCTGATATTTTTTTTAAATATCACTCCGATGATTGAAAATATTTCTGTTCTTTTCTGGATATCGCTGATATTCTTTAGATATTTCTATTTTCTTTGAATGATATCGGTGATATTTTTAAAGATATTTCTATTTTTTTTTTAAATGATATCGCTGATATTCTATAAGATATTTCTATTTCCTTTGAAAGGATATCGCTGATATTCTATAAGATATTTCTACTTTCTTTGAAATGATATCGCTGATATTCTTTAAGATATTTCTATTTTCTTTGAAATGATATCGCTGATATTCTTTAAGATATTTCTATTTTCTTTGAAATGATATCGCTGAAATTCTTTAAGATATTTCTATTTTCCTTGAAATATCATAGCGATAATTGCCGATATTTCTCATAATCGCTGATATTTTTTTAAAATATCACAGCGATAATTGAAGATATTTCTGTTTTTATTGCTGGATATCGCTGATATTGTTTAAGATATTTCTATTTTCTTTCAAATCTAAAAGCGATAATTTCCGATATTTCTGATAATCGCTGATTTTTTTTTAAAAATATCACTGCGATGATTGAAAATATTTCTGTTCTTTTCTGGATATCGCTGATATTTTTAAAGATATTTCTATTTCTTTGAAAAATATCGGAGATATTTTTAAAGATATTTCTATTTTCTTTGAAATGATATCGCTGATATTCTTTAAGATATTTGTATTTTCTTTGAAACGATATCGCAGAAATTCTTTAAGATATTTCTATTTTCCTTGAAATATCATAGCGATAATTGCCGATATTTCTGTTTTTATTGCTGGATATCGCTGATATTATTAAAGATATTTCTATTTTCTTTCAAATCTAATAGCGATAATTCCCGATATTTCTGATAATCGCTGACATTTTTTTTAAATATCACTGCGATGATTGAAAATATTTCTGTTCTTTTCTGGATATCGCTGATATTCTTAAAGATATTTCTATTTCTTTGAATGATATCGGTGATGTTTTTAAAGATGTTTCTATTTTCTTTGAAATGATATCGCTGATATTCTATAAGATATTTCTGTTTTCTTTGAAATGAGATCGCTGATATTCTTTAAGATATTTCTACTTCTTTGAAATGATATCGCTGATATTCTTTAAGATATTTCTATTTTCTTTGAAATGATATCGCTGATATTCTTTAAGATATTTCTACTTCTTTGAAATGATATCGCTGATATTCTATCAGATATTTCTATTTTCTTTGAAATGTCATAACGATAATTGCCGATATTTCTGTTTTTGTTGCTGGATATCGCTGATATTGTTAAAGATAATTCTATTTTCTTTCAAATGTAATAGCGATAATTTCCGATATTTTTGATAATCGCTTTAAGATATTTCTACTTTCTTTGAAATGATATCGCTGATATTCTTTAAGATATTTCTATTTTCTTTGAAATGATATCGCTGAAATTCTTTAAGATATTTCTATTTTCCTTGAAATATCATATCGATAATTGCCGATATTTCTCTTTTTATTGCTGGATATCGCTGATATTGTAAAAAATATTTCTATTTTCTCAGAAATCTAATAGCGATAATTCCGATATTTCTGATAATCGCTGATATTTTTTTTATATATCACTGCGATGATTGAAAATATTTCTGTTCTTTTGTGGATATCGCTGATATTCTTTAATATATTTGTATTTCTTTGAATGACATCGGTGATATTTTTAAAGATATTTCTATTTTCTTTGAAATGATATCGCTGATATTCAATAAGATATTTCTATTTCCTTTGAAATGATATCGCTGATATTCTTTAAGATATTTCTACTTTCTTTGAAATGATATCGCTGATATTCATTAAGATATTTCTATTTTCTTTGAAATGATATCGCTGAAATTCTTTAAGATATTTCTATTTTCCTTGAAATATCATAGCGATAATTGCCGATATTTCTCATAATCGCTGATATTTTTTTAAAATATCACAGCGATAATTGAAGATATTTCTGTTTTTATTGCTGGATATCGCTGATATTGTTTAAGATATTTTACTTTCTTTCAAATCTAAAAGCGATAATTTCCGATATTTCTGATAATCCCTGATTTTTTTTTTAAATATGACTGCGATGATTGAAAATATTTCTGTTCTTTTCTGGATATCGCTGATATTTTTAAAGATATTTCTATTTCTTTGAAAAATATCGGTGATATTTTTAAAGATATTTTTATTTTCTTTGAAATGATATCGCTGATATTCTATAAGATATTTCTTTTTTCTTTGAAATGATATCGCTGATATTCCTTCAGATATTTCGACTTTCTTTGAAATGATATCGCTGATATTCTTTAAGATATTTGCATTTTCTTTGAAACGATATCGGAGAAATCTTTAAGAGATTTCTATTTTCCTTGAAATATCATAGCGATAATTGCCGATATTTCTGTTTTAATTGCTGGATATTGCTGATATTATTAAAGATATTTCTATTTTCTTTCAAATCTAATAGAGATAATTCCCGATATTTCTGATGATCGCTGACATTTTTTTAAATATCACTGCGATGATTGAAAATATTTCTGTTCTTTTCTGGATATAGCTGATATTCTTAAAGATATTTCTATTTCTTTGAATGATATCGGTGAT
>MJUU01001888.1:2706-31167 GCA_002080025.1 Modiolus philippinarum
CACATACAGACAGAGAACGTAACAACAACCAAAAATCATAAATCTAGAATACATGTCAATATAAGGATCACATACAGACAGAGAACGGAACAACAACCAAAAATCATAAATGTAGAATACATGGCAATATAAGGATCACATACAGGCAGAGAACGTAACAACAACCAAAAATCATAAATCTAGAATACATGGCAATATAAGGATCACATACAGTCAAAGAACGAAATATACAGAACTTATCGTGACTTCAAGATGAAGAACATTGTTGTTCCATTGCTTGGATTTACCATGTATTTGTAGAGACTTTGTTGCATGTGCATTTACTCCATATAACTTCATCGCTAAATACATACGCTGCAAACACTAAAGCACTACTAGTGCGAACCCGCTACAAAACGGGATTGGCATCATGTGATCAGGGATGTTAAGTATTTCGAATTCAATGAATTAAATACGTTTAACGAATTTTGTTTTAAATGTATAGCAAAATACGACAATAACAGATTTCATTGTATAGCAACATAATCTTTCCCTAAGAAAGCAACCAAAAGTAAGAGTGCATTAAATTTCCACATTGCACTAGTGCGATATGACATGATTTTCTTGACATCATTAATAAAAAAAATCCCCTTATTAATAGAAATTATAGCTTTGCTATACAATAAAATGGTTATTGTATGTATATGAGGAATATCATCCCTCTTAAAAGGTATATGGCACTCTCAAGCTCGTGAATTGTAAAATTCTAATCGGGACAATATTCCCAATATTCATGCAATAACCATATAATTTAAGAGATCACTGCAACCAATACTCGAGTTTTGATTATGTGTTTTAAAAGGGTGTTTAAAATATTAAATTTCGAATTATGTTTTGGCACATTATTTAGACCTGGTAGGATATTACTGAATTCGAACTGCATCCTCGATCATTACCCCCTTAGTAGGTCCAAAATGTATGCGATGACGTCAACACCTCGAAGTTGTGATTATCTTTTTTATTAATGTCTTTTCATTTCCTTTTTGAATTAGTTTTGATTCTAATTATTATACATTCTTATTTTAACAGATTTAGGTAAGGTAATATAGATAGATGTACGAGTTATTAATATTTACAGAACTTAGTATGAATAATTGCATGTCTGTGATGTTGGTAAATGCATGCGGGGTTTGCATGTCTGTAGTTTTGCTAAAGCATTTGCTTGAAATTTTCCGCTAATTGGAACTGATAGCGATAGCTTGATTTTTTCCATATATAAGTACGTGAAACAGACTGTCGTGTTATTATAAATAGATACTATTATATCTTTGTGTTTTTATGCATATGCTGCAATGCTTGTGGCGTTTTCTTATTTCAAATTTACGAAATTAACGTGAAGTTGTATCTTATTTGCAGAACTAAGTTACCGCGAAAATAAACTGCATAACAATGAAAATTGTATGTCCAACCAATGATATTCAATATGTTAAATTTCCAACCACGGAAGATTGAATATTTGACATGATAACAAGTTCCATTCGTTCTAGTATAAATACGATAAAAAGTGTTTTAATTCAAATTTGAAAATACCCAGAAAATACAACTGCACTTTTTATTATTTTCATGATTTAGATTTTGTAACTCGAGCCACTCTTACATGGAGCAATTAGCAAAGAAAGTTGAATTCAGTGCCGTATTATAGATTTCTTATTTGTTTTTTTCACAGGAGGAGAAATAGTCCTGTATTTCCTACAGGTTGCCTGCCTTGGACCTTTATGGGGATATGTAATGGCCAAAGTTACTTTGTTTTGTTTATCCAGGGTATTTAATGATGCTTTGATAGAAATAACTATTACATTGGCTTCAACGTATATGACCTACTATATTGGTAAGTGTTGCAATTTATAACATACGGAAAAGGTCCAAATAATGGTATTTCAAATTTGCAATGACCTTTTAAATAGTTCGTTATTGTAATAAAAACTGAAATTTAGTGCAAATTCGGTACTCTGTTGTTTTGTTGAATTAACAACATTTGAAATGTAACTTGCGATATCATGATAATCTTTTTTTTTTCAAAAATACTCTTTTTAATGATAATGCAAAGAAAAGAAAATTACTTCGTGATACTTCGTTTTAACCGCTCATCCGCTGTAAGAGCTTTTATGATAACTGAGGGTAATAACAATATTATCGAACATAATTGTCATGAGCCAAGAGCCGAAAGCCAAAGGGCAAGTTCAAAATTTGAGTTCTATACTGTACGTGAAACACTGACAAGAGTTTAATATCATATTGCTATAAACGTACTTTCATTATAAAAAACATGTTACAGAAAAGTGTTTGGTATTTGATAAATTTTTGAGCTATGCTATTCAGAGAAAAATATGAGTTTCCCATGAAATGTTTTAGCAAATTGTATTTCATTGACGATAACACCGTATCTCCTTTTAATCTAATGTGAACAACATATATCTTTTTTGCGTATCAATTTAAAAGCTATCACTGTGATTGGAATGTTTCTTTTTATATTTGCAGGAGAAGAATTTTTCAAGGTTTCAGGAGTTTTAGCTGTTGTCGTACTTGGTGTAAGAATGAGTGCAGAGAAAACCATGATAAGTCCGGAAGTCGAAAAATTCTTACATAGGTATCACTCAGGCTAAATAGTCAGAACTAAATAGTCATTATATTCGATTAGAACAATGTACTGTTTATTTTAGTAAAGGGTTTACAATAACCGAAAGTAATTTGAAAATCTTTATATACTACTAAACAAAAGAAACGATACACAAAAATAATATTTTGTTTTCCAGCAGAAAATCATAACTCGTAGATAAAATATATTTTTTGCACGAAAGAATTTAGATTATACCCCAGAGTGTCTTTTTTCAATTTCCGAACTCACGATCAAGGTAATTATCCTGAATTTCTGTATTGCAGACCTAAATAGTGAGTATGTCCATATTTTCTTTTTACCAAACTATTACATTTTCGAACCGACTGACTTCAAACCTCTGTTATTATGTCGATTATGAATTCCTCGGGCCTATTTTCCGTTTCGACTACCGTTTTCATTAGTGTAAAACGTTTGTTACGCGATGTTGACGTTGCGACGTCTCATGGGACCCACTGTCGCGTGATTTATCATTTGATGAGCACGCTTGCTTTAGATTAATCAATAGTCCTTAGTTTTTTCTTATTTTCACATAATAATTAATTGATAGTGCAAAAATCAAGATCGAGGGTCTAACCGCGATGAGTCATTGTCTACATTGATTTTGTATTGAACGGGGTATCGAAATGAGACACTGTTTTCAACTTTTTAAAATGGCAAACTGTTAATCTGATGAAGTCTCCCAATTATTGACATCAAACAATTTAAATCATCCATTAGTTAGCGGCGAACTTCATCATCTGACGAAAAACTACCATTCCGGATTTTTATCGTATCCGCTTTGGAATTGATTTAAAACTGGAATAAACAAATGCGTTTTGGCGTTGAATACATTACTACGCTAAAATAAAAACCTAAAATTGCGAAATACAAAATATTTACAAAATTAACCGTGTACCGTTTCCTTTGTTGAGTAGTATAGTTTGTTGATTACATAGATAATGATTGTCGCCTTCTCCTTACAATAACGGTGTATGAGAATGGATTTTATTTTTCCAGTTGAATTGATTTGTAACAAAAACACTACTGTCGATTTAATCGCTACAAGATAACATGGGGCAATGCATGTTGTCATCAAATAATTGCAGCTTTAGTATTTTTAAGAAGTATAGCTTTATCGTTGAATTATAGGAAATGGATGAAGTCACTGCAACTGCTTTCAAATGACAACGGTCGATCTTGAAATTCTTTGTCTTGTTAATTATACTCTCTTCAATGAATTTTATCTTTGGTAGAAAGAAAAAAAAGAAAAAACAACAAGAGAAATTTATTACATTCATCTTTAAGTAAATTATTGAGTAGAATATTTCTCTATTTGCAGGTTTTGGGAGACATTAGCGTACATAGCCAACACACTTATCTTCATCATAGTAGGAATGGTGATATCTGAGAAAGCAATATTTGAAATTCATGGCATAGATTGGTTTTATATGTTTTCATTGTATTTTGGAGTATTTGTTATCAGGTAAAATAAATGTTCAAGATTTCCAGATGTATTAATAACGCTCAGACACAATTACATTTGCGTTTCATAAGTCAGTAATTTTTTATTACTACGGAATGATTGTACAGAAGAATCAAACATCAGCAGTAGAACACCAAAGGAATGTGATTATTACAAATATCAATGTATGGAGACATGGCAAAACGAGAACAAAGAAAGACAAAGACACGAGACAGGCACAAGGCACAAAAATAACAACAAGACATTCAGAACTAATGCACTTATATAATGTGAACTCCAATGGAAGCCGAGTGTGACATCAGATTTGTCCCTTTCCAAGATATCTGGTAAAAAACGACGATAAAATCTCAATTACTGTTTAAAAAAAAACATAGACTCTTTCGCCTTCAACCCTGCATTGAAAGACTCCGACCTGCCGTTGGGTGTGGGGTTTCCACACCGTTCATTGATATTCTTATGGTGGCTTTGAGTTATTACTCCCCTTTGGGTCGTTGTCTCTTTGAAACATTTCCCGTTTCCCTTCTTTTTTCTATTATTGAATTGAAGTCTTAGAGGCTTAGAAAGAATTTTCCGATTAGCTATCAAAACCTAGCAGCAATTCAGATCGTAACATCGCTCATGTAAATATTGTCGCTATATGACACCACGCAAATCATACGATATACGTGTACCAATAAAAAAAATCACATCAGACAGAAATTATCCTATCTGTCAACAGTAGTAAAATGATTTATATATTAACAATACCATACAATAATTATGTTGCTCGACTTAAAGATTTCAACCTTTTTCCACACATATTTTTTAAACAATACAGGTTCGCACTGATGCACAACATTCATACCGGGTATATCAACATCAATGAAATCACAAATAAATGACAATATATTATCAAATTATTAAAGAAAGATGTTAGAAATCTCGCTCAAGCGTTAAATGTGGGTCATAGAACTCTCAATGATGTTCAATCTGCTAGCACGGGTCAGTGTGCATGAACTAATATGGAATCATTAAAATATTCCGAGAAGTGGTCTTTATATAGGTCTCAACGCAAACGGACAAGGTCTTTTGTTTTTCAGTTGTGTTTTTCTTCAGAGTACTCTAGCAGACTGTGGCATGTAATTGAGATTTGCAGTTCGTTTTTAGGATCATCTATACTCTTATACTATAGGGACACGGGATAGAGAAAGGGGATGTTTGGGTACCCATAAACCGGTTTAACCCTACCAGTGGCTTTTGCTAGTGCTGGTACCAAGTCAAGCTATCCTGAGTTCCTATAGTTATTTATGTTGGTCTCTTGTTTTCATTATTGTTTCTCTGGTGCAGTTTGCTTGTAAATTGTGGCATGTGATTGTAGTTCCTTGCCATTGTAGGTGTTTGCTGTTATCCTGTTTTTGTAATCGTCAAACATTTCTTTATGGGAATTAAAAAATTTGAACACTACTCCAACACAAAATAGCACAAACCTCTGAAAATGCTATAACAACATGTATTTTTGCAACAATTAACTGTTGCAATAACCCAGGCGGCTTTATTGTTTTCAAGGAACGAAAAACTTAAAAAGTCACTAAAAAGTATTCTTATAAATTATTTTATTAGTTCTAAGGCAATAAATGGTTACAATAATAAATTTGTCTTTTTACAGGGGATTAGTTATAGCTATTTTTAGTCCCATTTTAAAACACACTGGTTATGGCATGACTTGGAAGGAAGGGATTGTGCTAACATGGGGAGGATTACGTGGTGCCGTAGGATTAGCTCTTGCGTTACAAGTAGCCCATCATGATACAATAGATCAAGAAAGTGTAGGAATTCGGGTAAGTGTGTGTGGGCACAATTTGAAGGAAATACTTGTTTTAAAGGCATGACGATTGATTACGTTTAATGTATGTTGCAATTTTCACATTAGAAGAAAATTCTTGCCAGACAGCCAGCCAAATGTTGTCATAGATAAACGTATTGAAAATGGTTTCTCTCTGCACACTCAGTATGTATGTCATCACATGAATCGAAACATTGGTTTTCTCAAGGTCGATCGATTTAAGATAAATTCGATTCGTATATTTCAAGACATTGTGTGGAGGCCTCATTGTGACTTCAAGATGAAGAATAACAATAAAAGCGTTGTTCCTTTGCTTGTTTTACCATATATTTGTAGAGACTGTCTCATGTGCATTTACTCCATATTCTTTCATTTACCATTGACCTCGATGTATGGGCCTGGTATAGCATATTAATAAAGCTTTGTACATTCTATGTCTGTTTGACATTATAAAGGCATTTTAAGCGACATTTTCACATTTTAGTTAGAATTCTTAGCTAATGTAAGCACATTTTGAATCTTGGAAAAATTTAGCAAGTCATTTAGCTGGAAATGTTCCTTCGGTATTCTACTCCCGTTGTTTTTGTTTTTAATAGGAAATCTACTTATACATGATTTTGAAGTTTATTTAGTTCACACTTAGTACATTATTTTTGTGGCGTTTGTTTATATACTGTTTGTTTCGTCTTCGTAATTTACGTTTACAAAAAAAGAAAAGAAAAATAAATAATAATAAAAAAAATAAAATAAAACAAAACAAAATAAAACAAATTAAAAAAAAACAAAAAAAACATTGCATTGCTTTTACCATGTACTTTTGGGGACTTTGTCTTAAGTGCAATTATTTCCTATCCTTTCATTGTCTATGCATTGAATAGAACTTACGCGCAGAAGATAAAATAGTTTTCAAATGGTCTGCTAATGCATATTCTAATGCACTTATGTTTGTAACGCTAATGTGGATTGGATGGCGTCAGAATTTTGAGAGGGTAAAATCCACGATTTACCGTCGGAACCAATAGCCACGTAATGGCGCAGACGCACACCAAAATTCCTATGATTTAAAAATCGATTTTGAATGTTTTTGTTTCGGATTTGCATTAGAATAGAGATAACCAAACTGTATTTTAGGATCTTCAGGGGTAAATCTAAGATTTTAGTGTCGCAAACACCCGTTTTCCGGCTCCGCTAATGCGTCGCCGGAAAACTCAGTTTGCGGCAGTAAAATCTACGATTTACCCCCTCAGATCCTAAAATTCAGTATGGTTATCTCTTAATTTAGGGCCATTTAGGGCTTACTTTAGGGTGTGAGGTTCCTCACTGTGTTGAAGACCATATGGTGACCCCTAGATGTTTTGTTTTTTGTCGTTTTAACCTGGATATTGGATGTTGTCTCCTTGACATTTACCCCATTTCCTTTCTTTTTCATATATATTCGTTTATCATTGGCTTTAAGGGGGTTTGCTACTTCATTTGAAAATAAATAGGATTTCAAATAAACATGATTTTATGATAGAAAATTAAAAAAGAAACAATTAAGCGAAAAAAATTGGTAGGTTCATGATCTAGTTTTTGAGTTTTAAGTGATTGAAAATTTGGCGGGAAACCGAACTCCTCTGATTTTTCAAAGGATTAACATTAACAAGGTTTGACCATGAATGAATGTGACAGAATAAATAAAATCAAGGAAATTTTTACAGAATGCTCACAAAGATGTATAAAATGAAATTATGGGAAAAAAATAAGGGGTCAATGGGAAAAAATTATAATACTTTTAAATGGATAAAACCCGAGGATTCCGAAAATCTGACAAAAATCCCTAAACATGAGGAGCGAACCTCCTTAAAATCAAACATAGGGCACATTAATTAATGTAATAAAATTACCTTACTAACCTTACAATATTCTTCTTCGAGTGTATGGTATTATTACAGGTGTTGGTGCATGTTTCTGGAATCGTGTTTCTGACATTACTGATCAACTCTACTACAGTTGTTGGACTTCTGAAGTTATTAGGTATGATGCTGAAACCAATTTTTCCTTAGATACGGTGGTAACTTACAGCTACTCAAGATTCCTTGAAAGCTATGACGTTCCACGTCTGGTCATGGAACACACTAATCTGAAATAATTCCGATATAATATGTCTCTCAACTTTCATTTTTTCCCATTTTAAAAATGTCAATTTATTGACCATATCAATAATTATCATAAAAGACGGTATGCAGTGTTTTCAATTCCTGCTTGAATATGGTTAAAACAACCACCTTTATTTTCAAAACCTTTCACTTGAGGTATTTGGTTGTCTTTACATAACTTTTGAGATAATGTCAGCTGATATAATGGCAAAGCCTTGTAATTTTGGAAACTGGATGCTGAAAATTGAAAACACTGAATATTATTTTAATAGGAGTTTGAAGTGACTGGTGAATTCGCTCATATTTATTGACTGAAGCAAAATCCATTTAATAGCTTTGTCCTGCGATCCTTAAAACTTAAAGTGACAAAAATTCGACGGAGTATCTTCCACATGAAGTACAGTTTTCTGTACCTGACTGATTATAGTGTACCTATATGGTCCTTTTTATTAAATGTTGTATGTCAATTGGTATTTTTTATCTGCTTTAGAGAAGCTTAGTTGCCATCTTTAGGACTTAGTTTTCGAATGAATCGTAAATTTGAATTCCGCTTTTTCATTGCAATATCAAAGTTTAGAAATTATAAAGGATGATTTAGTATCTTTTCTATACATGTTTTGACCTAGATTATTTGTTTTTAGCTCTTTTATGTACTTGGATTTTAAGTCTTCCAAATATGCCAAATTTATCTGCTCTAATGAGACAAAAGTTACCCAAATGACCGTCTGCAAAACTCAAATAAACTGCAATTACGCATTTTGTTGCTTTTTCAATAATTATATACCATCGGTACAATTACAGTTTATTTCAGTTGATATCTATCAGTTTTATGAGCTTTTATGATGGGTATTTGTCTACATGGCCTATGGCCATCTGCAAAACCCAAGACTAAAACAGTATTACATGCCGGTAAATATTGTTAACAGTTGTTGTGCCACGATTTGTAGGCATGAGTGACACGTCTCCAGCAAAAAGAATGGCAATGGCGAATTCATTGAGATTTTTACGTGATACAAGAGAAAAAACGTTGAACATGTTAAAAACAGACAGGTAAATTAATTTAAGATTGATCATAATAACAAATTTCCCCAAATTTTTTATAAATTATGTACATTTTTTTTACATCAGTATTTATTATTTGGTGTAGTAAATTGAGTGCCTAACCGATTTTCTTTGGGATAAATGTTTCTGTTCTCTTGTAGAGGTACATAATTGCAATCTCAAATTATAGCACTATGCATATAAGGTTCATTTTGGAGTGCATATAATACTTTAATTTTTTACAACTTTTGGCACGTTTAATACTATTAAACACCTATGTATCTTGTAACTTCCAGACCATTAATCGAAAAAAAAACTACATCGATACAGATGTTTAAATTGTGGCCCTTTTCACTTATTATATGAAATATATCGAATTGTATATCATAGCCGTTTATAAAACAGATAATGTACTCATCTAGAATAGGGATACCATGGTAACAAGGTAGAATAATATCGAATATCTAACTGTGGAGACAAGACGAAATAGAAATCTATGGAAACAATTAACATGTGCGACCTTTCCCTTCGTTTTCAGTCGGTTTTTATTAAACCCAAAAGTAATTTTACAGATTCTTGGCAGATGCTGATTGGGATACGGTGGAAAAATCGTGCCAAATAGATGATCCATATAAAACAACCGACGAAGAGGCAAGTTTTACTTATATATTCTGTTTTATATATTCAAACCTACGATGGTCAGAGATAAATAATGCAAGTACTTGTATTGATTGTTAGTCTTTTTTGCAATATTTTTTTTACTTGTATTGGTCCAAATTAAAACATTTTTCACCATATTGAACTAAATACAAAATATACCGAAGTTGCATAAAAACAGTAAATTTCGTGATGCTGTACACGTGTTTCAAGGAGTAACCTCTCATCAGCAGCATTAAAATCAAATGATATGGAAAGCCATAACCCAAAAGTAGTCTAAAAAGAAGTACTAATTTCCAAAAATATCGAAATAGGAAGCCAAATTCAGTACCAAGGACATCTACCGAGTGCAATGCACGGAATGAAGCCTCAGTATAAGTGGTTAGAATTTTGATAAAAACAGTAAATTTCTGTTATACGCAAGGTAAAATTCTCATGTCAGACAAGTCTGACTATCGGGCTTGTGAATACCCTCGGGGACCTCTGGTCCACCAGCAGTGGCATCGGGCAAATGGTTCAAAATAAAAAATATACCGAAGTTGCATAAAAACAGTAAATGTCGTCATGCTGTACATGTGTTTCAAAGAGTAACCTCTCATCAGCAGCATTAAAATCAAATGTAAACCAAAAGTAGTCTAAAAAGAAGTACTCATTTCCAAAAATATCGAAATAGGAAGCCAAATCCAGTACCAAGGACATCTACCGAGTGCAATGCACGGAATGAAGCCTCAGTATTTTTAAGTGGTTAGAATTTTGATAAAAACAGTAAATTTCTGTTATACGCAAGGTAAAATTCTTATGTCAGACACGTCTGACTATCGGGCTTGTGAATACCCTCGGGTTCCTCTGGTCCAGCAGCAGTGGCATCGGCCAAATGGTTCAAAATACAAAATCTACTGAAGTTGCATAAAAACAGTAAATTTCGTCATGCTGTACACGTGTTTCAAAGAGTAACCTCTCATCAGCAGCATTAAAATAAAATGATATGGAAAGCCATAACCCAAAAAGTAGTCTAAAAAGAGAAGTACTCATTTCCAAAAATATCGAAATAAATTAACAACAAATTACCGAAGTTACTGTGAATTTAGTTTCTGCACATGGCCATTTCGACAACTTATGTCTCTTCAGTGCAGATCAAATCAAATCCATAACCCGAAATGTAAAAACTGATAGAGAACAAATAAGATCTGAATCACAATTATTTTCATTTATGTTACCACTCGCTCCGCTACGCTACGCTCTGGGTAAAATATTAACGAAAATAATGGTCACCCATATGTAAATCTCTAACAAACCACTGGCTTCCATGAGTCATTTCTAAATTCTAAAATGAATCTTGTTAATCTCCAGCCAGTATAATACTGGATAACCATATTATTCGTACATGCGCAAATGGTATCGGAATACGAGTAAAAGGGATGAAGTTCTTCTTAGTTTGTAAAGGAAATAAATGTTGAGAACATTTTTAACTTAATCTTGCTGTTCAGACACGTAAATTTGTATTTGCTTTGCTTTCGATTTTGAACTTGCAACTGTTTGAAAACGTCAGATTGTGCATTGTGACATCATAGACACAGATAGCAATGGAAACGTGAAATCTGCCTTCTCTTAATCCGCTTCAGAAAGGAAAATTCCAATTTCTGTCATATTGAAATCGAAATAATTCATGGGAGGTAAATGGTTATTGTCATTTAACCATTGGATGGGCCTTTATATTAGAAAATTTAACCCATCGCTAACACTCTGTGTTGAATTCGAATATGAAGGTCCAACCCATTGTTAAATGACAATAACCATATACCTGGCATTAATTATTTCTTAATTTGACAATATATAACTACTTGGTACAGGGAGGAAACCGACAAATGTGTCCTATTAACAACTCGCTTTAGATGGCCAGTTATTAATTCATGATAAATCATTAAGTCAAATCAAAGTGCTAGGAAAGACTATTCCTGTTGAGTGATATATTAACATGCACATTTGTTGAAGATCCTCATATTTTTCCGTGTCATATTGTATCAAATAATATAAGTACAAAATCTTGGGAGACTATAAACCGAAATATGTATAAAAATTGATAAGAGCAAATTACCAGCGGGATCGACATGAAAACCAAAATCATGTAAGGACAGTGCTACAGATACTCTTCTGCTTCAAACAAATTGTTCTTAAATTAAGATATTGAGAGTTTTCAAAAAGACGGTCTGTTCGGGACATCACTGAAGTACTGACAACTCAAAAGACATATACATTACTCTTAAATAGCTAAAAACTTTTTTCTTGAAGATTATTTTATTACGATGAAAAAGATAGATCAGAAATGTATCTTTATTGGTTTATTTCTATTTAGATCCTTTTGATTATTTGTTCTCTATCAGCTTTTAAAAGTATTTTGGTATATAGACTTCCAAATAATTTGATTTGATATGCACTGAAGAGACATAAGTTATCGAAATGCGCATATGCAGAAACTGAATTAACAGTAACTTGGTATTGTGCTATTTATGCAAGTTTGTCGTAATTATTTGACGATATTCCTTCATATTTATAGGCACAGGTAGATGATTCATTAGAAATACGTCCCAACTCTATTTGTCCAGATTGTGATGCCAAGCTCCCGAGTATGTTTACTAGGAAAGAGCTTAGGGATATGACAAATGAAGCCATACTGAGAATGTTAAAAGCAGAGAAGGTAATAATATTATAAAGTTTATGTAGAAATAACAAAAAATGTTTTATTCATATGGCAATTAGTGTGTCAGCCTTTAATGTGTTTTTACAACAACACAAAACATGAAGACGTTCATCCAACGCATGCAGTGTGCTAACAACACTTCATGTAATAAAATGTCTTTGTGGAACCAAGATGTCATAAAGAGCTGCTTTCATTACTTTAATGGTCTAATATATCTTATTATCTATTTGCACTTCTAATTGAGTTGTCTTCCTGTTTTTCACTGCCAAATTGTTTGAATTACAAGAAACAAAACTGAGTGAGACATCTCTGATAGTTAAAAGTATCTGGGATACGACATTGTGAAACTGTTGTTTTTATTTTCAAATATTTTGTTTTGATCTGCTCTGATGAGCCATAAGTTGTCGAAATGCGCATATGCAGAACCTATATACCCAATAACCTCGGTATTTTGTAATTTGTTACCACCGGGCCGATACCACTGCTGGTGGAATGTTAGTCCCCGAGGGTATTCACCTACCCTGTAGCCAGTACTTCGATGCTCGCCCGAAAACAGATTTTATTTGAAAATGTGCAATATCTAAATTTAAGAAAAATTTTGTAAAAAAAACTAAGGAGTATCTCCCTCTTGCCTAGCTCTGTCCCTATGTGATTTTGGCTTATTATTTAGATCCTTATGGTAAATTGTTCTCTATCAGCGTCTACACATACTTCGGTACATGGATTTCCAAATAATTGGATTTGATCTGCACTGATGAGAAATGCGCATATGCAGAACCTTAATTCACAGTAACCTCAGTATTTTGTAATTTGTAGATACAATATAATGTGCTTTATTTTAAAGAATCATTGAAAGAGCAATTGCAAACCTTGCAATTTTAGTTATCAATGACTTGAGATCGATGGAAAGACTACAAAATATTTTATGCCCCGGATCTTAAGATCGGTCATATTGTTTTTGTCCTGTCTGTCTGTCTGTCTGTTCGTAACTTTAACCTGGCTCATAAGTTTTAAACAAGATGTGATAAGACCTTCATATTTGGTATGTATATCAGGTAAAGCTGAACACCATTATACAAATTTTACAAAGGTCAGGTCAAAGGTCAAAGTCGCAGAGGTCAAAAGGTCAAAATCTAGATTTTTCTATAGCTCCTTAATTACAATCGCTAGAAGCTTAATATTCTACATGCGAATAAATCTAATAGAGCCTAATACAAATCCACCAAAAAAATTTGGGTCAGGTCAAAGGTCAAGGTGACTGAGTGCAAATTTGAAAGCTTTAACAAAAACTTTAACATTGCTCTTAACTTTTCAACCAGATGTGACAGAACAACATTTGGCCTGTATATTAGTCATATAAAGCTAAACAGCATTATGCAAATTTCACTAAGGTCAGGTCAAAGGTCAAGGTCACAGAGGTCAAAAGGTCAAAATATAAATTTTGCTATAACTCGTTAATTATAATTGCTGGAGACTTGATATTTCAAATGTGAATAGATCTAATGAAGCTAGTACAAAACAATCAAAACATTTTCAGTCAGGTCAAAGGTCAAGGTCACTGAGTGCAAATTTAAAAACTTTTAACATTGCCTATATCTTTCCAACCAGGTATGATAGGACTTTCATATTTGGCCTATATATTGGTCATATGAAGCTGAACAGCGTAATGCAAATAGGTCAGGTCAAGGTCACAAGGTCAAGGTCACAGAGGCCAAAAGGTCAAAATTTAGAATTTTCTGTAGCTCATTAATAACAATTGCTAGAGACTTCATTTTCTATATGTGAATTGATCTAATGGAGCTTGGTACAAATTTAGTACTTAACCTTAATTTCAACTGATTGCAATTTTAGCTTTTATTTTGTATTGTCGACATGGTTGCTAATGGTGGCATAGTATTTCACAAACACATGTTGTTAAACCAGAAAATGCTTTCATGCATGTAGAATGTAAACACTTTTTACGCAACGCGAAGCGATCCCCCTTATTTTAAGACATTTACGGTCACGTAGCCTCCTCAAAACATTGTATTCTGGGAAAGCTCGCTACTATTTTTTTATTTTTCTAATTCACTAATCTTAAAAATAAGATATTGCAACTTTTCGAAATAACAGTTTCGGTCAAGTTTTGCAGCTTTATAAACTACTAGTATCTGATAATAGAAACATTTAAACTATATTTGTCTTGTATACTTTTTTGTGAGACTCTGATTTATTTGCTGGTCCCGTTAATATATTATATTAACTACTTGAATTATTGTTAAAGATGAGTTATTGGAGACAATTTGAACAAGGTATGATATCCAGAGAAGGTGTCAGGAAGCTACAAGAATGTACAGACATAGCTGCTGATAAAAAGGGGAAGTTAGTAAACTTTTTTTCATTGGTTTCTGAGATGGTTTCGCGTGTTTACACAGACGCCAATTGGGAAATAACTTCTTATTTTTAATTTATATCATAAATCTGATATTTTTCAAACTGTTCCATTGGCCTGAATATGGTTACATGACCTCAAAAATTGATACAGGTTGCACAAAATCGGCATATCAAAGAACGCCAGATTGCAAAAAGCTCATTACACAATCTAAAAACTGCCATTATTGCTGTAGCTCTCTTTATTCATCAGGGCAGCCAAAAATCTAACTTGTCTTACATGAAAATTTTACTTTGAGTTTTAGAAAAGTGTACTGTTTTTATCAAAAAATGTAACCACATGAAAATAATAAAGCTTCATTTCGTGTATTGTACTCGGTAGATGTCCTTGGTACTAAATTTGGGCTACTATTTCGATATTTTTGGTAATGAGTACTTCTTTTTTTACTACTTTTGGAAAATGGCTTTCCATACTATTTGATTCTAATGCTACTGATGAAAAGTGACTCTTTGAAACACGTGTACAGCATAACGAAATTTACTATAAATGATGCAACTTCGGTATTTCAATATTTTGCATTTGGGCATCTTTTTTTTAATCAAAGCACGAATTATATGAAAAACTTGATTAACTGATCTAGTATCTTTTTTTTTTTATCAAAGCACGAATTATATGAAAAACTTGATTAACTGATCTAGTATTATTTTATGCTTCTTTGAGTTTAACAAAGCACTGTAATTATAGTTATTGTTTGATTTTTTTGGTCAAATGTTCTTGATAGAATACGTGTTTCTCAAGATAACGAGGTTATTCAAATTAACAAGTACCGAGTGTGCCAAGATAAACCAGTCTCATAATTTTATTTTAAAGCTGAATTGGATGAAATTTCAAGAACATTCAACAATAACATTCTAACCAAAAAAAAACAAAAAAAAAAAGATTTCGGAAACTATAAAAACATATACGGCATATTACGCTAACAGCACACGGAGAAAAAAAGATTGATGAATATATCTCTATACATAGTCGTTTTTTTACAGGTTTGTGGACGTTGAAGATGTGAAAAAAAGTTGGGAAATTCCCAAAATATATGTAAAACTGGTAAATAGGACTTATTTTGTAGATTTTGTTTAGGAATAATCAAATTGAGCGTATAAAAAAGAGAAAAGGGAAAGAATAAACTAAAGGGGACTGGGGAATCAGATCTAAGCAAACGTTCCCTTGCCATATAGTAGATTGGCAAACAAGACACCTGAATATTGTATGATAAGAACACCCATGAATTCTACTGTCTTTACCAAATGATCTTCAAATCATTTTTAAAGTATAAGTATTATTTCAAAGTAGCTAGTTATTGCAACCTTTTTACCTGTGTTATTCCGAAACATCATTTTTTTCCATAAGGAATATAGGACTTAACACAGCACATTTATAAGTTCTGAGTGTTGAGGGTAGCAAAAAAAATGAAATAAAAATAAAAATAAATAAGTAAACTGTAAATAAAAGAGAGTCATCTAATATGCTTTATGAATTTGTTACATGCATCTGCTACATATAAAGAGAAACCAATGAATACAAAGTTACATGATTTGATTTCTTCTAAATTAAATAAAAAAGCGTAATGCCTTAATGGAAATTATCTTATTTTCAGAAACGTTTCTTCAAGCGATTCATCGTAGAACTTGAACCAGAGCCATCAAAGAAATCCTGTGTCAACGGATTGTATCATGTCTTCAATCATATAGCATTTAGCATTATACTTTATTGTATTATTATGTTGGATATGGCCAACGTAGCTCTGTCAGTTACCAGTGAATATCTACCAGCCATACACGACAGGAAAAATGTATTCAGGTCATTAAATGTTGTATTTGTAGCATTGTACATTGTGGAGGCAATCATGAAGGTGAGGTTCTAATCCCTTTCTAGTAGCTTTTGTTTTCATCCTCAAATAACTATTAATAACTATTAATCTAACTCGAAGTAAGCAACAAAAAATTGTCAAACTGAATAGTAGGATTTTTCTGAGCTTTGTCTATATCTTTTCAATTTCTTACATCAGTTTTGCACTTTTTTCATGGTAATGTCTTCATGTATTTTATTTGCAACTTGGTCCATGTTACCCGTGGTATCAGTAGTTACTGGTTCTAAATTAATTGTATTTCAATAGAACTCGGGACATGAACTTGAGTAATTAAAGTAAAACAATTTTTACCTTAACGACTAAAGGTATGGGGTAAAAGCAAGTCTTAACAAATACCGTATATCGGGTTATTTTCGCGTCGGGTTTTGTTCGCGATCTTGGTGTAAAACAGGGCAGTGAAAAATTCGCTAAGTTTATAATTCGCGTTTTTATACTCAATCTAATACATCTGAATGGGCAGTGAAATTTACGCGGAGGCTAAAATTCGCGCATGGTTGCCTACCGCGAACATAGCGAAAATTAGACACACGCGAAAAAATCCCGATATACGGTACATGGTAAAACCAGTAATGGGACATTGCTTGCCTTGACATACCGATTCGATTTTTGTTAAATGTTGCATGGATTGTGTTTTCACAATTAGCCTTTTTTTTAACCTAAAGTCTTAATAAACCAATGCTCTTAAGTTTCAGCTTGGGTCTTTACAAAGACTTTCATTTATTATTGCATCGTGTTTCATTTGACGGACATGAGGTCAAAGTATAAATGTTACAGAAAAGATAATGTCTTTTGCAGATCTTTCTGTTCATGTCTAGGACGTGGTTTTGTCGAAATGAGCATATGCAGAAAATAAATTAACAGTAACCGGTATTTTGTTATTTATTACCACTGGGTCGATGCCTCTGCTGGTGGACTGTTAGTCCCCGAGGGTATTCACCAACCCAGTAGTCAGTACTTCGGTTCTGACCCGAAATCCGATTGAAACTTGTTATTATATCTAGATTTGGCAAAATTTTGTTTAAAACTAAAGAGTTTCTCCCTCATTCATAGCTCTGTCCTTAGCCGAATTTTTGTTTTTCTATTTAGATCCTTTTGTTTGTTTGTTCTCTATCAGTTTAAACATGTTTTTCGGTAAATGGACTTCCAAATGATTTGGTTTGATCTTCACCGCAAGGTTGTTCAAAATCTTTTACTGCTTCTATCTGCATTTCCTGGACGGAAATTTAATCCAACTTAATTTTTATTTCATTTAATTATATCTTGAATTTTATTTGTATTTCTTTTCATCTATTTCCTAGCAAATAGCGTAAGTTATTACAGTAATGTCCAGTGTCAAAGTCGAGTTTAAGTTAAATCGCATATAGATAGATCGTGATGCAGCACTATTTTTTTCACTATTTTTTTATTATTTGTACTCTATCAGATTTTGCAAATTTTCGGTTTATGGTCTTCGAAAATGTTTTGATTAAATCTGCACTGAATAGACCTAAGTTGTCGGAATTGCCACATGCAGAAACTAGGTTCACTGTATGTTCGGTATTTTGTTATTAGTTTAAACTAGATATTGCATTTAGTCGATACGGCTAACCTTGTGATACCAACAATAGTGATTTACAATAAAATATCAATTAAAGAAACTCGTTTCGCTACAAAACGAAGTAAAACATTTTGACTTTTTGTAACATATAAGCTTTTATTTTCGTCATAATTCGATATATTGCTTTCTTTTGTTTTCCCGAAAGATTCAAACTTAACGTCATTTACATACTTTTTTAAAAACAACTGCGGTAGAATACTGAATGAAGAAGGGGTGTGGTTACCAAACTCAAAGTCCAGGCACATGGCAAAAACGAAAATACAGAAAAACTAAGACATAAGACAGTCACAATGTACGGAAATAAAAAGACAACGTTTATAAATTAGGGCTTATAGTGAGAAATCCGATAAAAACTATGGGATTTCTTTATTACATCTCATTTCTATGGGATTTCTTTATTACATCTCATTTGAATGAAGTTTTATTTAAACTAAACGTTACAGTCTTTTGACGTTAATTTTATATATATAATCTGATTATTGGTGAATATGTGGACCAATTTTCATAGTGTAATGTCCATATTTGGTCAAACTTTTACTTAAATTACTAATTTTTCGTTAAATAAGTATTTTTTTCATGTGCAAGCAATAACTTGATTTAACGGTCCTCATAAATACGATCTTCATCACCATATCCAGCATGGACAAGAGCGTTAAATAGTGTTAAACGTAAAGAATAAATATTTTGCTGCCTTCAGTAGTACAATGTGTTTGTATTTTGTTATACCATCTTTATCAGATATAAAAGTATCAGGATTCTTTTCAAATATTTACAGATAATACTGCTGCGGAAAAGTTATTTTACAGTGTGTTGGAACAATCTTTGTCTTGCTATCATTTTGATCGGAATGGTAGATTGTACTCTTAGCTTTACCCTCCCTGCCATATATGGTAATCATCACCACAACGTGCACATTGTACTCGTGGTATTTATACTGCTCCGGGTGATCCGACTTTTTAGATTGCTAGAGGTTTGTAGCCTTTAATATTTGTTTTCTCTAATGAGTAGTGAAAAACGAATGTCGTGTATTGTAAATTGATCTTTTTATATTTAAAGGCTCTTGCTTTAGATCTTATTGAAGATATTATCTTCTTTCAAGAATCTAAGAAATGTCGATTGAATGCAAGTACCTATTTCTTCCATAAAAAACGGAAATTGCCGTCTGTAATTACAAAAACAGGATAACAGTAAACACCTACAATGGCCGGGAACTACAATCACGTGCCATAATCTACAAGCAAACCGCACTAGAAGAATGAAAATGAAAACAAGAGACAAACATAAATAACGATAGGAACTCGGGATAGCCGGACTTGGTTCCGGCACTAGCAAAAGCCAGCGGTAGGGTTAAACCTGTTTATGGGTACCCAAACCTCCCCTTTCGCTATCCCGTTTCCCTATAGTATAATAAACATGCGAATTAAACCCAATACAGGTAGACTACTAACTCAATGATCACTATCTTGGAAATAAAAAAGCATATGACATAACCTTATTTTAAAAGATGGGTGAAAGAGTGCTCGCCGCTAAACTGCCGGCTAGCTCAAGGAACATAGTCTGCTGATAAAACACTACGGAAGAAAAATCAAATTGAAAACTCCCCGAAAAAACAACTAAGTTGTATAAGTACATCGGCAAACGAATACCGAAGCAAGAACGAGGAAAGGGAAATTCTAAAATCATAAATCCAAAATCATAGCAATTCACAGCACAAAACTAAAGCACTAGCAGTGTTTACCCCTATAAAAACTGAGGTATCATCAGATGCTCCGGAAGGGTAAGCATGATCTGCTCCACGCGTGGCACCCGTCACACTGCCAGTGGAAATTCCGGTTTTGTCAAATCGTTGTGACGCCCATAAAACCTCTATAGGGACAATTGCAACAGTGACTGAACATACCCTTGATGTATAATATTTTATGAAAGGATATGTAGTAAATGAACATGAGACCATAACACAAAGTTTTTGAGACAGTAATTTCGCTCTGTTGACAAAATCGCTGTACAAACTACAGGCAAAAGCGAATGAGTTGTGAAATGTACACGCCATATGCCGGAGAAGTGGGAATATTACTGCTCAAAAACGGGAAGTTCACTATTTGAAAGTCGAAATCATCACGCTTATCGTAAAGGTTTTTGTTTTCAGACGTCCAGAGTTGTCATTGTAAAGGTGTAGGTCCAGGTAAGATACTGATGATGGTGTATCAGTGGTCTCTTTAATTTCGAGTTCATTTTGGTATATAAGATGAAGGTTATCCTTAAATTGAGGATTGTTCAGTGACAGAACATCATTTATATAACGGAAACTGAAATTAAAGGGTTTGGCTAGCTTATTGTCTTTTTTCTGAACTAGCCCTTGTATGAACCTGGCTTCATACGAAAAAAGAAAGAAATCTGCTAAAAGTGGCGCACAATTAGTCCCCATAGGTATCCCTAGTGTCTGCTGGAAAACTTGTCCTCCAAATTCTACAAATATGTTCTCAATCAAGAATTCCAGCATTGCAATGACATTTTCCTCTGTATACTTTTGGTGTGAATCAGTGTGATGTTTAACAAAATAGGCCCCTACTTTACCTTTCACTAAATATATAAGTATGTAAGCAGATATGTAAATTTGTGGGCAGATGCGCGCCATTTTTTGTCCTTCTTGTTATGACGTCAAATTTTATATGCCGTTTAGTACCCATAAACCGGTTTAATTCTACCGCTGGCTTTTGTTAGTGCCGGTACCAAGTCCGGCTATCCTGAGTTCATATCGTTGTTTACGTTTGTCTTTTGTCTAATTTATGTTTTTCTTGTGTAGTCCT
Source organism: Modiolus philippinarum (assembly GCA_002080025.1). Lineage (NCBI taxonomy): Eukaryota > Metazoa > Mollusca > Bivalvia > Mytilida > Modiolidae > Modiolus > Modiolus philippinarum. Next base: position 23,880 of record MJUU01001888.1, read on the forward strand.
TAGCAGATTGTGGCATGTAATTATAATTTTCAACCATTGTAGGTGTTTCCTGTTGTCCCTTTTATTTCATGCCTACAATTCAAAACTCTTGATAGGCCACTAGTCAATGGAGAAGAGGGATTTTCTATTTTTCATAGGGATCTCCTTATGTAAACCACAGTTTACAGAAAAATTTAGCAATAACTATTATATTTTGTCTCGTTATGTAATTTATTGGAAAAGTTATAAACTGACATGTGATTGAAGAAGTTAAGAAGATAAATAAAGTTGCTTTATTGATACACTACATTTGCATTGTCAGATGATAAACTTGATGAATTAGACACAAAAGAATGAAAACTAAAAATAAATATACCTTATACTATGTGGAAAAAGCAGGAGATTCAGGAAGAAATGTCAAAAAGTATTATCGGAATACTTTAAATTAATTTATGTCTATCATGTAAATTGCCGTGATTTTGGAATTTCTCCTTCCCTCGTTCTTGCTTCGGTATATTCAAACATCGAACCTTTTCGTAAAAGTTTCTTTGAATACATTATGATTATTAGCCTAAGATGTTATTCACTAATCACTAAAAATTTTGTATCTCCCTCATGCAAAGCTCTGTCCTTAGCTGATTTTGGCTTTACATTTAGATCATATTGGTTATTTGTTCTCTATCAGTTTTTGAACATGTTTGATTTAATGGTCTTCCAAACGTTTAGAATTTATCTGCACTGAAGAGACATAAGTTGTCGAAATGCGCATATGCAGAAAATAAATTTACAGTAACTTCGGTATTTAGTTATTTCATACTTAAAGAAATATTATGGAAATATTAATCAGGGAATTTTTTTTTAATTTGAAGCCGACAATGCCATTGTTCCTGAATTTGATGAAATTGTTAATCAGTCAACAGTTAAGTTATGGATACGATGTGGGACGTGGTTATGTTGCTGGTGAAGAAGAAGTCAGAAAACTTATTAACCACATGGTGGATCACAAGGAAATTTCCAGATCACTCAAACAGGCGAGTGATAATGGACGGTTAGATGTAATTAGATGTTTAGGTGAGTGTTAAAAGAAGAAAGTAGGGAAACAAAATTAAAACAATTTTGTCATGGTATAAGAATCAATTTTATAAATAATTGAGTATTACAGAATATATACAATTTTCTGCATAGGTAAGAACATAAGAAACTGCGGTAGAAAAAGAACAGAAAATACTGCGGTACAAAAAGATGGTAAAAAAAGAACAGAAGAAACTGCGGTACAAAAAGAACAGAAGAATCTGCGGTACAAAAACTTTTCTCAGTTAATATTTTACCATCGTCGTATGTTTTATATACCCTCAACAATAATGTCATATATTCATCATTTTTCATCGGACTTGGTAGTATCTACGTTATAGTAAAAAAAAACAACAGCTTAAGTCAAACACTTACTGCTTTTCAATCCAAATCAGAGAAGTTATATCTGTTTATTGTTAACATATTTTTTCATATGATTATATCAGGATTCATCAACGAACAAGCGCCTTTCTATATCTGATATTACAGTTTTCAAATGAACTGCAAAGAGGTATTGAACAAAGTTTTACTTCTTTGATTACATGATTTTCCTGGTGCATTTATAATTATGACATTTTTCGTTTTGTTTTTTTAATTTTTTTTTTGTTTTTGAGGTACAAATAAAAAACGAAGCGAGTCAGCGGATAGACATTCTACGACAAGATGTGATTTTTCAGTTAGCGACTTTCTTTTAAAATTTTTATTAAAAAAAATCAAATCAAGACCACGTGACACAAAAAAGGCGCCAGATTCACCAAATAAACCCTTATATTTCGACACCATGGCATATGAGATATCTGTTGAGATAAACCAAATGATAGAGATGAGGCCATATCATGTTGACAAAATTCACAAGAGATGAAGCTTAACAACGTACAAATCAAGAGAAAATAATTTTTACATCACGTTGAAAACCTCTAGGTTTATCAGGTCTGAAGTTTATTTTTGCATAAGACTGCGAAACGTGAAGTCAAATTTGGGAACTAATTGGCTATTGAAGCCTACTTTTTGGAAAATATGGCGATATGCATCTAGTATTAAAAACTTGTAATCGAATTCTTTAATGTAGTATTCAGGTTAAAAGCATTTTTGCGGAATTCGCTTGCCTAAATATTTTGTAGATATATTGGTCAAGATATATTGGGATGCAAACGGGTACTTATTGTGTACCGCTTTTAACTGATTTATTGTTTTATTCACACAAGACCGTATTGATAAAACAGCTTGTGCGTAGGAAAGAAAATAAGGTAGCTTGGTTCCTCAATTTCACTTCCTTTTTCACAGATGATGTTGTTAAGGATGGTCACTCCTGAGGTTTTTGAAACTGTCTCTGACTTTCGGAATTCTCTTATCTTATCCATTATTATGCATTAGAAAATTTTGCACACTGACCCCCACTTTTCTTTTCAAAATGTGATAGTTTACATCTTCAATAAACTTCTGACAAAATTTGATGAAATTCTTGATATATCTTCATTGTATTTCAAAGGTCGATTGCCTTAATGCAAAGTAAATGAAAAATCTAGAGGAGTTCGGTTTCCCGCCAAAATTTAATCTCAAAAACGGGCACACTGACCTATCAATATTTTTGCTTAAAATGATGTGTGATCAATATTCTAATGAATTAACATACTGATTTCAAATCCTTGACATTCTGAATTTGAGGAGTGACCATCCTTAATTGTACAATCCTCAATACAAAGATTATCTTTATCTTATTTATACAAAGGTTAACACCAGGGACGTATATGTTTATATCCCTGGACCCTGAAGTCATTCTTCACGACAAGAGTGATGGTCTTGAATTTTGATAGCGAATTTTTCCTATCTGAGTAGCAATTTTACCAGATCTCTGAGTTATGATGTCTATTGCGACCTGTTAGATATACGGTGAATTCTTTTACAGATTAAAAAGACTTATTGGCATGATTATGTTAAATTCCTGTTACACCTATCACGGTGGTTATCATGACATGAAATTTTACAGTGTTTTAATTTACAAATTACCATAACCATTTTAAGTTAGTTCTAAATTAATAGAAATGAATAGCTGATGTTGTAGATTTAAGAAATAATTCACGGACATTCCAGTTTATTGTGTTTATTAAACCTGATTGTTGGAGAGAGGTAAAAAGATGACAATATTTGATCAGCCCGGTGTAAAACAATGATAAACTTGAGTTTCCGCGAACTTTCTAGATTCTAATAAAATGTACCTATTACGTCACAAAGAAACCCGTAAACGCTATGTCAGAATTTAACAGTTGTGTTACTTTAACATGACATCATCGCGTTTTCCATGTAGTCATAACTGTTAAAACGTGATGTCGACCTATTAGTTTCGGTAATATAGGATTAAACACTCATTATTAGGAAATTATCTATGTATAAACTCCGGCAGCTCACTCACAAACTGAATAAAGTCCGAAGGACTGTATGTAAAGTTTGTGAGTGAGCTGCCGGAGTTCATACATACATAATTTCCTTAAAATCAGTGTTTAATCCCTATAATTCCAATTTTGTACGTTTAAAAAAGCGTGATCCATTTTAACGACGTTTTCATTTGCTGCACTATATTTTTGCGGAGCAGATTAATGGGCAGACGGAAATATCGAAAAATATTTCCGTTTGCTATTCATGACGTTGACCAATGAAAATGAACGTTACAATTACATTTGGAATTATATTGAAATTATGCTCGGTCGTTTTAGGTATGTTACAGAAACAACATCCTGATATTGCACTCTCTATAAAGACTAGGCAAGCTATCAGAAGTGTTCTCAACAGTTTACGGGATGGTATTCATGAACTTTTAATGGATGGAATATTAGATGAAGCTGATGCACTCAAACTTGAAAAGGTATCCATGACAGTAGATTGCTTTGGTTTATTGATAGTCTTTATGATTTTAACTATTTAGTTTGGCTATGGTTTAATTTTCACTCGATCTCTGCGGTCATTTTAAATGTACAAAATGTAAAAGACCTACATAAATTACTACATTAGCACTTTCTAAAATTACTTTTCAGATATTCGTACGAACCCAATAATAAAACAATAGAAGATTAAGAGTCCAGAGACAAAGCAAAAAATAATAACACCAGAAGACGGAAATTTAAGACAAGACGAAATCACAAAATTTCGAACGCAACAAATATAACACCCCAAACCAAAGTAAAACAGTGCGAACTCTTAAAAAGTGTGACGTCAGACGCACCGGAAGGGTAACCATTTCCTGATCTTTATATAGCACCCATCAAACTGGCAGTGAGGCAAATCCAGAATCCAGAAAGACTTGATTCTGGTTGAAAATGTCCGTTCTCATATGCAAAACCGACATTTCAAATCTATTTTTGATGTCATGGTGACGTGTATAAGATTTCTAAAGGGAAGGATACTATAAATCATATTTTATATAGAAAAATGTTGAAAGAGATAATAAAGATTTAATTTTACAACTTATTTTTAGATGGTAGAAGAAATGATGAAGAGGTTGTTAAATTCACCACCAAGTCTGCCTTTACCACCTCCAGATAAGATGTTGAATAACATCTTCTGGCTAAGGAACGCTCCAAGTTTAATAAAATATCTAAAGGTATGGATTTAATATTACAAGTCCTTGGTTTTTATTAGATTATTACTTTCACAAGTCAAAAACATGAACATTTTAAGCAAAAGTTGCACGAGCCGTGCATAATTTTCTTTTGGCTTTGTGGAATGTTTTAAAGTCTGGCACATTATATTTTTGTCAAATATGAAATAAACACTAAATATATTTGGTTTTCTTTCGAGAAAACGGTTACTTTTTTCGTGTTTTGATTTTATCAAAGAGTGTGCGCGTGTGTGTGTATCGATACAATAGGCAATTAGGACCTTTTGACACCTTAAATTGAATATTTAATATAATATTTCAATGTTTTTTTTCCAGCTCAGTTTATGAGATATTCTAAGTTTAGCAAGATTTGAATACAAGGAGGTGATAATCATTTCATATGTACATATGTATGACGATGAAATGATACTTGATAAGTGCAAAGAAAAACCGAGATTTCACGATTAAATTGTTCTGAAAATTTTTTCGCAAAACAAATTTGTCTAGAAAATTTAAGTTGTGTCTGCCATAGCAGGAAATTTAAAAGATTCAAGTTTAATCTAACCCAGCCTTTAAGGAATTTGTAACAAACTAATAGCAGGAAACTCTTTCTTTATGAATAGGCTACAGGCAGATACTGCACCCCTCCAGCGGTAAAACGCGTCTTACTTCTTGTTAAAAACCCCCGTCCTAGGGAATATGTGAGAAAACGTTCTGTATACTTGAACACCTTAAGTTCTATGTACCAATTAGTCAGCAATGTTTTATAAGAAACAGCGGAAGTAGAATACCGAAGGAAAAAAGGAATGGAATTTACAAAAATCGAAGTCAAAAGACATGGACAAAACGAGGACACAGAAACCAATGACGTAAGACACAGAAAACAATGACGTTAGACAGATACAAGGCACAGAAATAGAAATCACAATATTCAAAACAAAGGCAATCTCAGTGTAAACTTCAGTGAAACTGAGAGTGATATCAGGTGCCCCGGAAGGGTAAGCATGTCCTGCTCTGTTAACAGTACAGTACAGTAGGAAATTATCAAAATCGGTAGTCAAATCCGGGAAAAATAAAGTATTATGATTTTATATTGTCTTTTCACTTTAATCGTCTCTTACAGGACAAGGCCAAACTCATATCTTACAATTATGAAGATGTCATTATACACGAAGGTGACCCCCATGGAGGGATATACATACTCGTTTCTGGAATGGTCAGGGTAGGTACTTTCTTGATATTACATATAACATTGTGCATTTTGTTCTGAGAAAGTGCAATCTATTCTCAGTCGAAGAATTTCCGACATTTTACATCACTTCGCAGGGACTAAAACTTTAGCAATTCTTAAAAAGGGAACTCGGAGCACAATTTTAGAGGAATTAAAATCATCTTCAGCAGGAACTCTTCGTGCTATCCGTAGCATCAACTAACGTCCGAATTTTCCGAAATTGGACAGTCACTGCAGTTTTACATCATTCTGCTCGCTAAAATTTTAGTGAAATATCGGAAAAACTCCGTTTGAGAATAGAATGCACATTCTCAAAACAAAATGCACTCTGTTTATCGTCATCAAATAAAATTGCTAAACTTCAGACGTTTATAACTTCTTTGTTTCTCAACGAATCCTCTTCAAAATAGGCTCACTCGATAGCGCATTCAATTTTCTTTCATTTTGCGCGCAAATGTTCCGCTTTATGCGCGCGGGTCTGAGCGCTGCGCGCTCAGACCAAAGGGTCCGTAAAGATCAAGATCAGTACTTTTTGTGATAAAATGTTTCTTTTTTTATACCAATTTGAACGCTTCCTTGCCCAAAGACACGTTACCAATGACCAACAAAATAAATCAATTAATTTATTCATCAATAAACCCAAAAGCATAGAAAACCTTTACAATTAAATCAAAGGAAAACAATTGAATCATACCATCCCCCTTTTCTATCATCCAACAATATTTTGACAAATATTTGTTTTAAAAACTTCCACAAACTGTGTAAAGGTCAAAGGTATGCAAGCTGTCACTTTAAATTGCACAAAACCAACCGCAAATACATTTAGAATCAATTTTATTAGAACCTTAAAAAGTCAACATTGTGCATTTTGTTCTGAGAAAGTGCAATCTATTCTCAATCGAAGAATTTCCGACATTTTACATCACTTCGCAGGGACTAAAACTTTAGCAATTCTTAAAAAGGGAACTCGGAGCACAATTTTAGAGGAATTAAAATCATCTTCAGCAGGAACTCTTCGTGCTATCCGTAGCATCAACTAACGTCCGAATTTTCCGAAATTGGACAGTCACTGCAGTTTTACATCATTCTGCTCGCTAAAATTTTGGTGAAATATCGGAAAAACTCCTTTTGAAAATAGAATGCACATTCTCAAAACAAAATGCACTCTGTTATTTGTAGAATTTGGATGACAAGTTTTCCAGCGGACAATAGGATAACATACCTGTAGAATTTGGAGGAGAAGTTTTCCAGCCGACAATAGGATAACATATTTGTAGAATTTGGAGGAGAAGTTTTCCAGCGGACAATCGGATAACATACCTGTAGAATTTGGAGGAGAAGTTTTCCAGCGGAAAAATAGGATAACATATTTGTAGAATTTGGATGACAAGTTTTCCAGCGGACAATAGGATAAC
>MJUU01001894.1:0-21814 GCA_002080025.1 Modiolus philippinarum
AGGGTGTTTAAAAAAGCTGATAGAAAGCAAATAACAAATAACATTTAAACGAAAAGCTGAAATCAGCTAAGGGCATATCTTTGTAAAGGGCTGATTCTCCTTACATTTTTCATTCATGTAATCAGCAGTAATATTTAAAGTGTTCTGATTAGTCAATTCACAATGTTTATTTCTTGATATAATTTTCCAAAAATATTCTTTCACAAAGGTATATATTTAGCTATTCATTTAATTTGGTTTAATTTTGTAATTTATTCTGGATTTCAAAGATATTAGTTTCAGTCGGTCTTTCTGTTTCTCTCAGGACTAAAGTGGGAGAAAACAAAAATCCAATGGAAGCATTTAGTTGTACAAATAATCTGTTCACTGTGTCTTTTGAAAGTGTATCCATTTTAGGTATTGAACTCCTCTTGCAGCTTTCACTTACTAAAGTATAGACATCTCAAGCATGTGCGGGGGGTATCAATAGTCCGTCAAGGACAGTTTATGTTTGGAAGTCTGAAAAGCAGTTAGTGCGGGGGGTATGTGTGGGCCGCTAGACCACAGTACCTCTAGTTTTATGTCATGTTGCCAATATACTGCGAAAAGGTAGTCTACAACATTGAATTGTATATCATGCCACCAAACTACCTTAAGAATGTTCCAGTGACAGCTTTACGTTCATTTGTAACTTCTGCCATTTTACTTTTTTATGGGGTACAGGTCTACCAACTCGTACCTTTTCCAAATTTTATAGTTACCTTTACGTCATTCATACTTTTTCCAAATATTATAGCTACATAATTTTTTTTTTCATATTAAAGCTTTTACTAATTTTAGAAACTTTTTGCAAGTATTATAAATATATATGTTGATTATTATGAATGATAAAAAATTGCCGACAAAAGCTATATTGCACATTCTTCAGCCGTCCAATTAAGCAGTAACAATGGTCTTTTGATGTTAGCTAATTGGCTCTTGATTAGTATATAATTAATAATAATTATTTCATATTATTTTGGAGAGTTTTGGGGAAAAAAGAGCAGGTGTCTCTATAAATATAAAAAATTTGTAAAGGTTCCACGGAACCTAATGTCTCGCCCGCTCACAACATTGTCATTATAAGTAGAATTTCAGTCCTTGAGAATTCCAAAATATAACTTTTTTTTTTTAAATTTCATGAAATTTACCACAATTGTAATCCAGGATTTTGGAAATTTCACTTTTAAAAATAATTATTCCTACTGTAAGGAATTGAAAAAGATATGGTTGCTAGGTAGAATTCCAAAAAATAACAGGTCTTTGAGAGTTGCAGAAAATTTTCCAAAATAAGAATCAAAGATGTTTGCAATTTGAGTTTTGAAAATGATCATAATAACTGTAAGGAATTGAAAAAGATATGGTTGCTAGGTAGAGTTCCAAAAAATAACAGGTCTTTGAGAGTTGCAGAAAATTTACCAAAATAAGAAAGATTTTTGCAATTTGAATTTTGAAATGATCATTATAACTGTAAGGAATTGAAAAAGATATGATTGCTAGGTACAATTCCAAAAAATAACAGGTCTTTGAGAGTTCCAGGAATGTAAACCAAAATTGGAATCAAAAACTTTTGCAATTTTCTTATTAAAAATATTTGTTTGATTCAAATTTATTTAAAAAGCGTTGTTGCAAAGAAGAATTTCTAAAACCAGCTGGTCTTGAAGAGTTTCAGGAAATTTACCAAAGTTGGAACCATGTTATTTAATTCTTTAGTTTTAAAAATTATGTTTGATTCTAAAACATTGTTAAAATTTAAAATTAGATGTAAAATTTTCAAAAATTATTGGTCTTTGACATTTTCAGGAAATTTACCAAAGTTGGAACCGGAATCAAAATTCCAACAGCCTGTTACACATCTGCGCGTTATATACAGAAATGTCAATGTAAATGTAATTCTATTAAGAATCAAAGACTCTATTCTTCTTCTAAACAACTAACATTGAAATTTTATAGCAAAAAACTAAGTCCAAATTTGGAAAAAATACAGAAAAACTAGAAAATAAAATTTCTTTTTTTTTCAGCTAGAGGTTATTTTCTGACCATCATCTTACTTTTGACCACTTTTTGTGAAATTCCAATAAGATTTAATAACTTAATTTGACTTCTAAAAAACTTTAACCACATGGTTAAAACAAATTTCTAACGCAAAAAACGTAAGTCCAAATACGGAAAACTAAAAAAGAAAATTTGAAATTTTTCAGCTAGAGGTAATTTTCAGACCATTTTCTTGCTTCTGTCCAAATTTAAAATGATTCCATAATGATTTGATGAAGATATTGATGTTAAGAAAACTGTAATCACAGGGTTAAAATAAATGTTGACATCGCTGACGACGCCGACGCCGACACCACGACGGAATTTTGGATCGCTATGTTTCGCTTTCTCGACTTTCGTCGCGGGCGAGACAAAAATGGCTAAATATATATATACTTATTTGAAAAATGGTTTCAAAGGAAGCAATGAATAAATAGTTTCAAAGAAATAGCTACACAGATTTCCTGTTAAAGAAAATTGGTGGGTTTATGGTTGTGCAGAGAAAAAAACATATATGCAAATGAATGTCATTTCACTCATTGTTATACCCCCCACGAAGAAGTTCAGGGGGGGTATATAGGAATCACTGTCCGTCTGTCTGTCTGTCTGTCTGTCTGTCTGTGATAGCAAACAATTTTTCGTAACAGTTTTCTCAGTAACTGCTCATCACTGCAACTTGAAATTTTGTATGCAAGTTTATAATGATGTCCTATATCGCAAGTAGCGATTACAGGATTGCCGGACGTCTACTTCCTGTTTACCGACTTAGTTAATTTTCGAGATCTTATGTCAATCGTAGAAAATTTTCGTAACAGTTTTCTCAGTAACTACTTATCACTGCAACTTGAAATTTTGTATGCAAGTTTAGAATGATGTCTTATACTTCAAGTAGTGATTTTAGGATTGCCAACTATCTACTTCCTGTTTACCGGGAATTGTGCAATTATAACTATTTTAGTGACAAATTATATTGGGGATCTTCTACATGGGGAGTGGGGGGTATCATTTTGTGGCCCTTCAGGCCACAGTACCTCTAGTTTAATCTAGTTCATCCACTTTGTATAATAAGCAGAGAGACTGTTACCCTACGCTAAAAGGGCTTTATAAGACTAAGGCTCTGAAACTGTATTTATAGTCTGATATATAATAACAAGCAACAAAAGATTTTAGCCGAAAGTGAGTACCACATTCATATCTTTGTGACGCTGCCATTTTCTGTAGACTGCTGACCCACTCCTAGGGCTTTCAAACCCAATTATGGTAAACCAGAGTGATAGTATTTGGAGTAAGTTCCTTATTTCTCTCTTAATATTGATTGTGACAAACGAAGTGTGACGATGTCCGTTTTATGTGAACGAACCTTCATATCCTAAGGGGGTCCCTGTTATTTTTCAGTCACTCTGGGGTATATATTTGTTGTTATTATTAGTATTAAGCCCCATTAACATGCGCAGTTTTATATACATGTGTATTTTTACATAGGTATGCAAATTTGCACTGGTGTGTAATTACTGCATGTAAACGCAACTGCATACGTGTGTAAACTTAACAAAGGGTGTAAATTTGCATGAGGTCAGGGGCAAGTGTAAATGTATATTTGCACATGTGTAAATTTAAACGATATGCATTTTGAGCATGTAAAAATGCACAGTGTGTAAAATACTGTTCCTGTCTATGAAATGGAAGAAAAGTGTCTTGCAACTTAATTTGAATCATGAAATTGATGCACACATACTGAACTATGATTTCTATAAAATTCAGACTTCTCTGACAATTTTGTCTGATTTTGTGTTTGTTTGCTTATTAAAGTGGCTCAGATTGAAATAATGAAAAAAGAAACAATAAAATTTTATTTTTTTCTATCATTCTACAAATTTCCAAGATCCAACGAAAACTTTTATTTTTTACCTGTTTTACATTGTTTTTCGGCCCTTTTTACTTCTTGAAAAAAGCTTTTAAAATTAAAATACACACCTCAGATTGAATGCATGTAAATGCATAGCAAATATACTTTTACATACTGGTGTACTTTTACACACATGTAAATTTACATACTGGTGTAAATCTTGTGCATGTAAATGGGGCTTTATTGTCACAGTGGTTATTGAAACTTATTATCGAGTTTACCTTATTTACTTTACTATGAGAATTACAAATACTTCCAAACAAACCAGTGACCTACACTCGAGCTACAGCTACCATACCTAATCAAACCATTAGTTTCAAATTTACATCGTATGAGACAACCGATACACCCGATTCTGCTTCATACCTTGACCTTTTGTTATACATTGACGAACATGGACGTCTGAAATCTAGATCATATGACAAACGTGATGATTTTGACTTTCCAATTGTGAACTTTCCCTTTCTCTGCAGCAATATACCTGCATCCCCAGTATATGGAGTATATATTTCACAATTAATTCGTTACTGTAGAGCGTGCAGTACATACAGTGACTTTGTGGAAAGAGCAAAAGCACTGTCACAAAAACTGCTGAGTCAGGGATATGTTCAGCCTTTGTTACTTTCGTCCCTTCAGAAATTCTATGGCCGTCACCACGACATCATAGATAGATATGAAATGTCAGTGTCACAAATAAAAACTGACATTTTCAGCTAGAATTGCGTCTTCCCGGATTTGACATTACCAGTTTTGACTTTACCCTGGATTGACCCACTGACAGTGTGACGGGTGCTGTGCACAGAGCAGGACATGCTTACCCTTCCGGAGAACCTGATGTCACTCTTGTTTATTGAGAGTTCACACTGTTAGTGCTTTGGTTTTTTGTGTTGTATATGTAATGTTCGTATGTTTTGTGGGCGTGTGGTGTCTTTGGTCTTCCGTCTTTTGGTGTTCTTGCTTTTGCCTTGTCTCTGGACTTTGATTTGTGTAATCTTGTGCTTTGTTCCTTCGGTATTCTACTGCCGTTGTTTTTGAAACTAGTGGAATGTTCAGTAGCCCTGACTAAGTAGAGCAGACTCTTACCATTAGGGTACCATAAATATTTGGTGTTACCAAATTTCTTATTTGGTCTCAGCGACGTAGGGTCAGCTGTACGAAAGCTTAAAAATATATAGACAGCTACCCTGTCACTAATATCATTACAGTTGTAACGATCATTCCTTCTTTCTTTCTAATTTCTATCCTACCACAAAGCCATGGGATACGGATTTACTATTACTATTGGCATTTCGGAAATTAATATACATAGAGCTGCTTTAAACACTATTATATGTCACTAATATCATTACAGTTGTAACGACCATTCCTCCTTTCTTTCTAATTTCTATCCCACCACAAAGCCACAATAGACACGGATTTACCATTACTGTTGGCATTCCGGAAATTAATATACATAGAGCTGCTTTAAACACTATTATATGTCACTAATATCATTACAGTTGTAACGATCATTTCTCCTTTCTTTCTAATTTCTATCCCACCACAAAGCCACAATAGACACGGGTTTACCATTACTATTGGCATTTCGGAAATTAATATACATAGAGCTGCTTTAAACACTATTATATGTCACTAATATCATTACAGTTGTAACGATCATTCCTCCATTCTTTCTAATTTCTATCCTATCACAAAGCCACAATAGACACGGATTTACCATTACTGTTGGCCTTTCTGATATTAATATTCATAGAACTGCTTTAAACACTATTATATGTCACTAATATCATTACAGTTGTAACGATCATTCATTCCTCCTTTCTAATTTCTAACCTACCACAAAGCCATGGGACACGGATTTACCATAACTGTTGGCATTTCGGAAATTAATATACATAGAGCTGCTTTAAACACTATTATATGTCACTAATATCATTACAGTTGTAACGATCATTCCTCCTTTCTTTCTAATTTCTATCCCACCACAAAGCCACAATAGACACGGATTTACCATTACTGTTGGCATTTCGGAAATAAAGATACATAGAGCTGCTTTAAACACTATTATATGTCACTAATATCATTACAGTTGTAACGATCATTCCTCCTTTCTTTCTAATTTCTATCCTATCACAAAGCCACAAAAGACACGGATTTACCATTACTGTTGGCATTTCTGATATTAATATTCTTAGAGGTCCTTTAAACACTATTATATGTCACTAATATCATTACAGTTGTAACGATCATTCCTCCTTTCTTTCTAATTTCTATCCCATCTAAAAGCCACAATAGACACGGATTTACCATTACTGTTGGCATTTCCGATATTAATATTCATAGAGCTGCTTTAAACACTATTATATGTCACTAATATCATTATAGTTGTAACGATCATTCATTCCTCCTTTCTAATTTCTATCCTACCACAAAGCCATGGGACACGGATTTACCATTACTGTTGGCATTTCGGAAATTAATATACATAGAGCTGCTTTAAACACTATTATATGTCACTAATATCATTACAGTTGTAACGATCATTCCTTCTTTCTTTCCATCCCACCACAAAGCCACAATAGACACGGATTTACTATTACTATTGGCATTTCGGAAATTAATATACATAGAGCTGCTTTAAACACTATTATATGTCACTAATATCATTACAGTTGTAACGATCATTCCTTCTTTCTTTCTAATTTCTAACCTACCACAAAGCCACAATAGACACGGATTTACCATTACTGTTGACATTTCGGAAATTAATATATATAGAGCTGCTTTAAACACTATTATCTGCCACTTCTATTATTACCGTTACAATCATTACTTCTTTCTAATTTCCACCCTACTTTATATGTCACTAATATCATTACAGTTGTAACGATCATTCCTTCTTTCTTTCTAATTTCTAACCTACCACAAAGCCACAATAGACACGGATTTACCATTACTGTTGACATTTCGGAAATTAATATATATAGAGCTGCTTTAAACACTATTATCTGCCACTTCTATTATTACCGTTACAATCATTACTTCTTTCTAATTTCCACCCTACTTTGTGTAAGTTCATCAAGTGAGTTCAAGTCCAATAAAGCTTATGGCAGCACCACAACACACTTTAATGCATGACAGCTCCAAAGTAAAATCTGAAGATTTTATGTGTATTGGAAAGTCCTTCACTTGAACACAATTAGGTGACCTCAAGGTCATAGGTGAATATCATATGAAAGTCAAATGGAACCAATTATTCAACATTGTTATGATATGAATTAGTTCACCTCAGGGTCAAAGGTGAATGTCATATGATAGCCAAATGGAACAAAATATACAACATTGCTTTGATATGCTTATTTGCCAAGTATCCGACACTTTTTTAGTAGCAATTTTAGTCCGGCAAACTAAAAGTACAGCGCCCTGATTTATGACCTTTGACCCTAAAATAAAGTACATGTATGTTTCGACCATGTTAAATATTGACGACAGCCATTTGCTGAAAGAACAAACATTACACTTTCATTTAAGAAGATAAAAGTGCATTGGGCCTCATCGCCGCTACACTTAAATTTTGTGCTTAAAGTGAGTAACAAAGGGACACCGCCAAGAAATCCCACCGAAACTTTTTAGTATCACTTGAGAGAAATATTCCACAAATACTGTCAAAAAGCAGTCCCTGCTTAGGGGAAATTTTCAGCACTTCCGGAGTCTTAAATAGTGAAATACCGAAGTTACTGTAAATTTACTGTCTGCATATGGCCAGCTCGACAACTTGTTTCTCTTCAGTGCAAATAAAATCAAAACATTGGAAATCCAGATATACAAAAGCCAACAGAGAACAGATTATCATATAACAATTTTAGTAATGAATTCAGCTTTGAAGAAACTTCAACAGAAAAGGTCGAAAAAATTATTAATAGTATAAACATTAAAAAAGCAACAGGTGTGGATGGTATACCTGCCAAAGTGGTAAAAAATTGTAAAACTGTCATAGTACCACAGGTAACTACATTGATAAATAAATCTATTGTACCAGGTGTTTAGACAGACTAAAACAGGCACTTGTAACACCTCTCTATAAAAAGAATGACCCCCTTAGCAAAACCAACTACAGACCTGTCAGCGTACTACCAATTTTTTCAAAAGTTTATGAAAAAGTCTGTGAGACGCAATTGTCAAGTTACTTTGAAAATATATTTCATCCGTATTTATGTTCCTTCGGTAGAGGTCATGGATGTCAAACCACACTCCTTCGATTGCTTGAAGATTGACGTGCAGCATTCGACAATAACAACTATGTAGCTGCAGTTCGTATGGACTTATCCAAGGCGTTTGACTGCCTTCCCCATGAAATTTTGCTGGACGAATTGTCAGCATATGGTGTTCACTACTTTCTGTTTCCCTTCTTAAATCTTATTTATCAAACCGTAAACAAAAAAATTACAATTAATAGCATTTTAAGTAGCTGGGCTGACATCCATAAAGGTGTTCCCCAAGGTTCTAACCTGGGCCACTATTATTTAACGTTTTTATAAACATATTTTTGTTCATTAAAGAAGGAAACTTGTATAACTATGCCAACAACAATACACTATCCTTTTGTAGTCCAAATTATGATCTTTTAATATCAGTTTTAGAAAGAGAATCTTTAAATCGTATCGACTGGTTTAAAATCAATAAAATGCAGGCTAACCCCGATAAATTTCAAGTATTAGCTGTTGGTAAAAAAACCTTTGACAAAAATCCATGTATACATATACATAATACAGAATTATGTGTGAATCTACTGTTAAGCTTCTTGGGATTGATATCGATTATAACTTTCATTTTGCAGGAAGGCATCTCAGCAATTAAATGTTTTAAAACGTTTGGGCATTTATTTTTTGATAGATTAACAAAGTTGACAATTTTCCATACTTTTATACTTAGTAATTTTAATTTTGCCCTTTGGCTTGGCATTTTTGTTCAGATACAAATTTTTAAAAAATTGAAAAAGTGCAGGAAGAGCACACCGTTTTGTATATGATGATTATTTAAGTTCATACGAAGAACTTTTGGAAAAAGCTAAGATGCCTTCCCTACATGCCAGAAGACAAAAAAACAATGGCTATTGAAACTTTCAAAATTATAAATAAACTTTCACCAATTTGCCTACATGATTTACTTCAAATTAAAAACCAAAAATATTCTTTCAGGTACAGCAATATTTTGGAACTTCCGTATGTAAGGACTTCACATTTTGGTAAGAAAAGTTTTCGCTTTGCTGCTGCTACCTTATGGAACAGCCTTCCGAACCATTTCAGAACTGAGAATAGTTTTTCTCAATTCAAGAGCTTGATCCAGTCCTGGAATGGCTCGGAATGTCGCTGTTCCATGTGCAAATAGTGCAAAATTTTTGTTTTGCTTCTTTTTATTGTTGCTTCTAGTGCTTTAATTATAGTCAAACTGCATGGATACTAGCTTTCAAAATTGCTTTGCTTTTTCAATTTCAAAATTGTCATTAGTTTTATGTATTTTATTGCATGGACATTGTTATTACTTATCCATTGTATGTGCTATGTGTTTTATTATCTTAATGTTTGTCATGTGTGTCTAAACTGCTTTTATTGTTTTATATGTATGCTCTGTGTTGTGTTATGTGCCTTCTTTGTTTTATATATGCCATTTGTATTTTATGAATGCATGTATTTGTTTTATATTCAGTAAAAAGCTCTAAAGAGCTTATGTTTATTGTTGCAATTTTAACCGAATTTCAAATAAATCTTTCTTAATCTTAATCTTAATCAAAAGAGTGAAAAGTGAAAGCCAAAATACAAAAAAATATGACAGAGCTATGCATGAGAGAGATACTCCTTAGTTTTAAAAATAATTTTGTAAATTTCTAATTTTTCCAAAATAAACCGGTTTTCGGGCAAGCACCGAAGTATTGGACAACTGGGATGGTGAATACCCCTCAGGGACTGACACTTCACCCACAGCGACATCTGCATGAGAGAGATACTCCTTAGTTTTAAAAATAATTTTGTAAATTTCTAATTTTTCCAAAATAAACCGGTTTTCGGGCAAGCACCGAAGTATTGGACTACTGGGATGGTGAATACCCCTCAGGGACTGACACTTCACTCACAGGGACATCGACCTCGTGGTAATAAATAATAAAATACTGAAGTTACTACAGTGACTTTTTAGTTAGAGCAAAAACACTGTCCCAAAAGCTGCTAAGTCAGGGATTTGTTCAGCCTTTGCTACTTTCATCCCTTCAGAAATTCTATGGCCGTCACCATGACATCATTGACAGATATGACGTGTCTGTGTCCCAAATGAAAACGGACATTTTCAGCTAGATTTCACGTCTTCACGGATTTGACATAATCGGATTTGACTCAACCCTGGATTGACTCACTGATAGTGTGACGGGTGCCGCTAGCGGAGCAGGACATGCTTACCCTTCCGGAGCACCTGATGTCACTCCCGGTTTTCATGGGAGTTCACACTATGAGTGCCTTAGTTCTTAATGTTATCTTTTTATTTCCGTGCATTGTAGCTGTCCCACGTCCTTGTTTTGTCTTTGTTTTTATCTGTTACCGTTTTTGCCATGTCTTTGGACTTCGATTTTTGTAGTCATCGCTTCCCTTGTTCCTTCGGTATTCTACTGTCGTTGTCTCTACATATGGAGTCATGTAAGTCATCCATTTGTTTCCACGTGCATTTTTGGTGAGAACCCAGCCTCACATTTTGTAATATTAGGCTATTTCAATATTAGGCTATATCATAAATGAACCATTTTAATGTTTTGTCGACTTTAGGGTTATAATTTTCTTAACAATATTCACATGGTGTCTTCTTTTAAAAACACACACAATGAGTTGCACTTCTCAAACGACAAGGTCAGTTTAATTGTTACAGGCAAGTTACTGTACTATCATTAAGTATTTTTCACTACTATGTCGCTAAGAGTCACTGACGATTTTTGCCATATCATTCCAGATAACAAAATAAAATTACAAAGAATTATTTATGCTTTATTTCTAATAAACTTCTACGAGAAAATGGACGGATTCAAGGTCAGTTCAGGGTATATTCAACGAAGAACTATATTTTGTCGATATGTTTCGGACACACCAGCATCCGTAGTTGCTTTGATAACAAGATATAAGACCCTTACATCATTTAGTATTTGAAGCTTCATTTGGTCATTTAATGTCCATGTTGGCATTAGTACATCAGTGGCTCCATCTTCTGATCCCATGGCAACCAAGTATGACGTAATAGTTGTGGAAGGTGAAAAGACATCAGACCAGTCAACTGTGTAGTCGTTACCAGATCTCAAGTCAACAGTTACACTTTGTCCTGAGTTGTAACAAGAATAATAAATGACCGAGGTAGTCAATGTAAAATACAAAGTGTTTTAGGTATTAGTCTGGTAGAAATGATTTTACAGAATTAACAAAGTTGAAAAATTCTTCAACTTATTTTGGCGATCTCTTTTCTTTCGGTTGATATAATGCAAATGCATATAATTGTGGCATTGTTCTTACTCCTTATTTTTTAGCTCGCCGGGACGAATGTCAGGAGAGCTATTGTCATACCCTAGGTGTCGGCGTCGGCGTCGTCAGCAAAAACTTTAACCTTGCTTGTGGAATGGAGACGTTAAGAGATGGGATGTTGATATTTAGTATGTGGCTTCCGTGGGACGAGAGCTTTCTTGTGGAACAATATTTTGTAGACATTTTGACCTTGACCTTGCCCCTAGGGCAATATATAATAAACTTTAACCTTGCCTCTAGAAGCCAGCTTTTAGTGGTAGGGTGTTCATATTTGGTATGTGACTTGCTTATGATGAGAGCTTTCTAGCGGTACCATATTTGTTGACATTTTGACCTTGACCTTTCCCTGAGGGCAATTTTTGAAAAACTTCAACCTTTCCTCTAGAAGGTAGGCTTTTTCTGGTAGGGTGTTCATATTTGGTATGTGACTTCCTTATAATGAGAGCTTTCTAGTGGTACCATATTTGTAGACATTTTGACCTTGACCTTGCCCTGAGGGCAATTTTTGAAAAACTTTGACCTTTCCTCTAGAAGGTAGGCTTTTAGTGGTAGGGTGTTCATATTTGGTATGTAACTTCCTTATGATGACAGCCTTCTTCTTGTACCATACTTGTAGACATATTGACCTTGACCTTGCACTGAGGGCAATTTTTTAAAAACTTCAACTTTGCTTCTAGAATTAAGATGTTTAGTGGTAGGGTGTTCATATTTGTTATGTGACGTTCTTTTGATGAGAGCTTTCTAATGGTACCATATTTATAGACATTTTGACCTTGACCTTGCCCTGAGGGCAATTTTTTAAAAACTTTAATTTTGCTTCTAGAATTAAGTTGTTTAGTGATAGGGTGTTTATATTTCATATGTGACTTTCTTGTGAAGAAAGCTTTCTTTCGAATTTATTGTGCATTGAGGTTACTGGAATCCCCGGCGAGCTATGTTGTCTTCTGACAACTCTTGTTTTCAAGACGAACAGTCCCAGTTTAAACTGTGAGCACATTGTGTATGATGTAAGTCATATTCTATACTTCTTACACATTTTTGTAATACCAAATGTTATTGTGACCACCTCTTTATAGTGCCCACATCTCACTATTTTGTAACGCTAAGTTTTTGATGAGTGCCATGTCGTTGTTTATATGTTGTGATTGTCTTTTGGAAGTCTTTTGTATGTCGGACATGCAAGGAATGACAGCTGTAGTAAAATTACTTAGCCAGTAACTTTAATGTTTGATCTATTAGTAAAACAGCAGTAAAATTCCACTCAAACCGGTGCTTAGGCCTTTGTCGAATTTACTATGAGAAATGAACAAAGCTCATCTTTGAAGGCCTCAAGGTGACTTCAAGATGAAACAACACTAAAAGATTTGATCCATTTCTTTGGTTTACCATGTATTTTACAGAAACTTTGTCTCCAGTGCATTTATTCCATATCATTTCAATAGTTACTTTTAAGGGGATACGATACAGTAAAGATCCTGAACTGATTTTTTCGAGAAATTTTGAAATCAGGTCAATTTGAATATGCCTTTTCCAAATCTGCAAAGAAAAATATACCTTCATGATTTCGTTTTCGAGATAGTTACGATTCAAAATTGCCCATTTTCCAAAATATTGCGTAAAAATTGTATTTTTACAACAATATGTAAAATGTCATAACTTTTGAACGAATTAATCCGGTTTTTTGCTACAGTTTCCTGAGATATTTCTAAAGAAGGCAAGTATACATTTTAAAACAAAATTTCAACATTTGTGGTTCGAAATTGACATTTATGTTCATATTTACAGAAAAAAACGTTCATTTCTTGTAAATAAAATTTCACATAGAAAAAAATTGTGAACTGATTTTTTCTTCATAATTCCCAGAGATCTCCGTGAAACATCACTCATCCAAAATTTGCTTTGAAAAATGGGGGTCCATGTGCTTAATTTAAAGCTACAGAGAGAAAACTGGCATTTTTTATCGCTACAAATGAACATTCCCGGTTTAGGCGCGAAATGACGTTACATTATATTTTGCTTGGAAAAACGTCGTAAACTTATGTTTTCTCGCTTATTAGTGTTGCGAGAAATAGAACAGAATTTAATTTAATTGAACAGGAAATAAAAGACATCAAACAGAATAGAGAATTGAACCTGTGATTAATGATTACTTGCGTCTGAAGATATTCACAAAGATCAGTAGAATACAACTCGACCCTTCTAGTGACTTTGTGATGATTTCCCTTATGCCGCTGTTCAAGTATATAGTGACCAATTCCCTGGTTTCACCTATCGACCTTTAATGAAGAAAAAAAAATCAGAATTCATTGTATGTTGTGTTGGTTTAATTTAGGGGGTTGGGTAGGAGGGTTTTGATCCCGATTTCCCCCCCCAAAAATGTACGATTCCCTCAGTCACTCCGAAAAATAAAATTGACCGAATTCCGTTCCTGCTAATCGTTTTTTTCCGAATTCTCTGTGAAATAATTGGCCTTTCCTGTTGTCCCGAAAAAGATCATACCGACCCTTATTTAAAGTTAAATAATTATCATGCATGCATGTGTATCGTGATAATGCCTCTTCAATATTATACTCTCGCCTATTATTTGTCACAGTATTTTGTATTTAACCCGTGAAAGTATTGTGATATAAAAAAAAACCATTTTCACGGGATTTTTAATTGAATTTTCAAAGCATCCCCTGAAAATTAAAATCGTAAAATGCCGTGAAATTGCCCTGAAAATTGATTCTATTGTTAACGAATCCGTTGTGAAAAATATAATTCTATTGGAAACGATGTCGAAAAGAGATTTTTGCTATCAGGTTTCAATTTGAGAAGCATGTCGAATCTTGAGCTGCCACGTTCCCTATTTCGTTATGAGCAATTCAGATTTAACCACATTGATTTTATCATAGATTTATTTTACATGCGTTCATAGACAGTAACCTGTCCGCAATTCGCNAAGTCCGGTGATTTATGACGTCGCGCTCTAATCTGTGACGTCGCGAAAACAACATTCCAGATCCGGCGATTTTATTATCTGCCCTTGGTACTGTATCGTATCCCCTTAAAGCCCTTTTTACATTGCAACAATGGCAGAAGAACAAAGATTGTACCTGATTAAAGATCTACTAACAAATCATACAGTGGTAACTGATATATACCTGATGAAAGATCTACAAACAAATCATCCAGCAATGATTGATATATACCTGATAAAATATCTACTAACAAATCATCCACTGGTAACTGATATATACCTAATAAAAGATCTTTTATAACAAATTATCCAGCAGTAACTGATATATACCTGATGAAAAATCTACTAACACATCATCCAGTGGTAACTGATATATATATGTGATAAAAGATCTAGTAACAAATCATCTAGCGGTAACTGATACACACCTGATAAGAGATCTTCTAACACATCATCCACAGGTAACTGATGCACACCTGATTAAAGATCTACTAACATATCATCCAGCGTTAATTGATATACACCAGATAAGAGATCTACTGACAAATCATCCAACGTTAACTGATATATACACTTGATAAAAGAACTAATAACAAATTATCCACAAGTTACTGAAATATGCCTGATACGAGATCTACCGACAAATCATCTAGTGGTAACCGATATATACCTGATAAGAGATCTACTGACAAATCATCTAGTGGTAACCGATATATACCTGATAAGAGATCTACTAACAAATCTTCCAGACATAACTGATATATACCTGATAAAAGATATACTAAGATATCATCCAACGTTAATTGATATACACCTGATAAGAGATCTACTGACAAATCATCTAGTGGTAACTGATATATACGTGATAAGAGATCTACTAACATATCATCTAGTGGTAACTGATACATACCAGATAAAAGATATACTAACATATCTTCCAGAGGTTACTAATATATACCTGATAAAAGATATACTAACATATCATCCAACGTTAACTGATATACACCTGATAAGAGATCTACTAACAAATCATCTAGCGTAACTGATGTATACCCGATAAAAGATCTACTAACACATCATCCAGCAATGATTGATATATACCTGATAAGAGATCTACTGACAAATCATCTAGTGGTAACTGATATATACCTGATAAAAACACATCATTCAACGTTAACTGATATATACCTGATAAAAGACTCTACTAACACATCATCTAGTGGTAACTGATATACACGTGATAAGAGATCTACTAACACATCATCTAGTGGTAACTGATATACACGTGATAAGAGATCTACTAACACATTATCCAGTGGTAACTGATACATTCCAGATAAAAGATATACTAAAATATCATCCAACGTTAACTGATATACACCTGATAAGATATTTACTAACAAATCATCCAGTGGTAACTGATATATACTTAATAAAACACATCATCCAGAGGTAACTGGTATATACCTGATAAAAGATCTACTTACACATCATCTAGTAGTATCTGATACATACCAGATAAAAGATATACTAACATATCATCCAGCGTTAACTGATATACACCTGATAAGAGATCTTCAAACAAATCCTCAGGCGGTAACTGATATATACATGATAACATATCTTCTAACTAATTATCAAGCTGTAACTGATATATACCTGATAAAATATCTACTAACAAATCATCCAGCGGTAATCGATGATAGATACCTGATAACAAATCTACGAACAAATCATTCAGTGGTAACTGATATATACCTGAAAAAAGATCTACTAACATATCATTCAGAGTGGTAGGTAATGCTAACCTGTATACGTTGGCTTATCGGTGTTTATCAGAACTGAACTGTTTATAGAAGTGCTAATTAATCCTCCTGTGTTAACCGCCTTTATCTCTGTCGTGTAACTGTCTTTGTTCTGTATTGAAAAACCTGGGATGCTTAAATAATTCTTATTTCCAATGTCCTTCCATGTTATCAGTTCATTGTTTACACGGACAACATGGGCCTTGTACGACTGTATTCCAGAAAGATCTGTAAACTCATTCCATCTCATTGTTAGTGATCTTTTAAATATTTTGGGACCCCCATTTACGACGTTGTCTACAGTAAATTGTATTTCCGGAATCAAAGTAAACGGTAATTGGAAGGATACTATGAGAGGCCCAAATTGCGCAAGCCCGGTAAGTTCCACCTTGTTAATGCAGCGTACTCTCCCGTATACTCTACTCCCATGTTCGAAATAAAACGCTTTAGACACAAATGTTGTAAGAGTGTTAGTTCTGGTCCAGTCTAAGACGTCACATGATGACTGTAATAACCCTGTCACAATAAAATCACATGACCAATTATTTTACATTATTCTAAATATAAACTGTCATTCTTTATAATTTTATCATTTTAACAACTTACACATTATTCGTGGACGTCAAATTTCGTGGTATTCGTAAATATCAATGTTTCGTGGGTTCTAGATTGCATGGCTTTATATTTCATACACAATAACTCTAAAGAAAATTACATTTCGTTGTGAATTTTATTTCGTTTTTTTTCAACTATCAAAACATTTATTCAACAAAACTGTTTACAATAACTGTACAAACTACAGTTTCCGTTTGTATAGCAACCTTAATGTAAGTATATTTGAATGCCGGGGTTACAATCAGATAATTTTTGCAAACCACAGAATCCACGAAAATTGCAACCCCACGAACAATAGTCATTCACAGTATTTGAGGCAGCTACATAAATTGACATCATGTGGTTAAAGCAAGTTAAAATATATCAATGCAAACATGTTTAGATGAGGAGACAACAATAAAAGCGGCGTTGATTTGTTCATCTATCTGTTTATTCTGAAATCTGCCAGAAATGCACTAAGTCTGTCTCGCAAGGGGATCCGAACAACCGGAAATACATTTTTTACAGCTGTATAAACTACGTTGTTCACGATTCTTTCTACAACTTATGAAGAAGTAGATAAATAAATTGTTGACTTTGGATTGCTTTGTATTTTTGTTACTTGTTCAAAGGTAGACATAATACATTTTTTGGGGGGTGGTGTAATTATTATAAAAAGAATTCCAAAATAATTGTTAACAAAGAAAATTATATAATAACGTGAATTAATTGCAATTCATATTTGGATTTTAAATGCAATTTTTATTTCATGAATAAAGCTGGTATAACAAATATTAACACATATAATTAAATGTTTGTTTATTATATCGTTATGTTATGTCCATCTCTATGACGAGAATTTGCCACGTTTTAATATTTGCTAGAAAAATTGACATGTTTATGATATTTCTTAGAATTGTATGTCACAACGGGTAATTAGGAATCGATTGTCGGTAGTTTACGCCTATTTGTACTGTAATATAGATCACCAAACAGTTTTACTTTATTGATTTAGAGTTAAAGTCACCTAGAAGACCATTAACATCTTACCAATACAGTATTCACACATTTTTATAGTACTTTCCTCGTCCAGTACACTCCATGTAGACTGTAGTATAGACATGGTACTGTTGTTCACTGTCACATAATCAATAGAACTCTGAAGGTTATGTAAATCGGGTTCACTATGATCTATTATCAACGGCTTTGCTCTCAGAACAGAAACCAACCCGGCATGATTTTCTACTCTAGCTTTGATGTATATTGACATTCCATGAGTAAAGTTACCCTGTATAACGCCATGTAAACGTGTAGAAATAGACCGAAAACTTTGAATTTCCAGGCCGTCTAATACACTACCAACACCTACATCTATCTGTTTTATACCACTATCAATATCGATTGTAGGAACACATACCGATACAGAATCACGTGATATTTGCTGGGCCATAATAGTACCAAATCTACTGTCCACTACCTTATAATCGGAACACAAGGAAAGTGCAACTTCCGCTTCAGAATATGGCTCGGTGTCATATAAATGTATGGAGATGTTTTCTGTTTTATGTTCCTGAGACAGGTAAATATATTCTGATATTACAGGTCCATTGGCGGTAACAATAAATGGTAAGTTAATGACCATATCTCCAATAGATAAATATGCACGATAAATTACACGGGTACTATTCACTCTCAGCGTGACTTTAATGATATCAGTTGAACTGAAAGACATTAACCGGAACCACTTGTATTGGCCATTTGCAGTAGAAGTAATATTTTCTTGATACACGGCAATGAATTCATGACATTTGAACGTTTCCGGTGGTGTCGCATCGATAAAAAGAGGAAGGGAGTATACTGCAGAACTTTCACGACCCGCCTTATCTCGAGCTTTCACTGAAGCAATGATTTTGTCTCTATGCCGGACATCCCTAAGATATATGAACCTATCAGATATTCCAATGTTAGTAAACGTCTTTGGTTTTTCATCATTCACTTGAACTGCAACACTGTAGGATTCAATGAATGATTCCCCGTCATCAAATCCATGCCATGAAAACTGAACTGGTTTACTTAAAGGTTGATAAATAACATCGTGGTGGTATCCTGTATTATAAACAATACCAGCTGTTGGTGACATGTTGTCAATCATAAAACCATCAGAACTAACTTCTGATTGTAGACCAATTGTATTGACGGCTCGAATTGTCGAATAATACTTAATCCCTGGTTCTAACGAATGCCCTGTCCATCTGATAGATGTTGCCCTGCCAACTCTGGTATTCGGTACTGTATCATCAACTAGAATTGAGTAATGTGATTTTATAATACAATAATATGTTGTTCATTAATAGTCGAAATGATTATAGACTTCAATATGACGCCCCCTCATATCACTAGTTAAAAGGATAAATTACAAAATTGGAGGTTCTGAAGTAGTTTTTTTTGACTTATGGCTGTTCATCTAGTTTATGGCCGCATATTTTGAACAATGAAAAGTAAAATGATAGTGGATTAGCGATGGAATATTATTCACAGGACAGGAAGATCAACCAAGTGAAAAAATTACTACAATACGCAATATTTTGTTAAGTCCTTTTATTTAACATTACAATTGCTTTCATACAGAAAGTTTGTTGCGATAGAAGAATGGCATGTCGGCGAGAGTAGATCTTATTTAGGACTAAAATGACAGTATATTACATTGTTATATTTCAGCTTTATCTACGTTGGTGATGTTTGAAGTACTTTGTTTATATTTTATTTCAAGGTTTGTTATGTCGGAATTTGTTAACTGATGTATGTATTATGGTTTATCTTTGGACATGTCATTTCTCACATGATGAGTGATACATACATAGCAGTAGACACTTACCCTGTCGACATACCCGGTCTTAATCCTAAAGGACATGTCATTTCTCACATGATGAGTGATACATGCATAGCAGTAGACACCTACCCTGTCGAAATACCCGGTCTCAACCCTAAAGGACATGTCATGTCTAACATGATAGGTAATACATGCATAGCAGTAGATGCTTACCCTTGTTGCCGCACTTGGTCTCAGCCCTAAAGGATATGTCATTTCTAACATGATGAGTGATACATGCATCGCAGTAGATGCTTACCCTGTCGCCGCACTCGGTTTCAATCCTAACGGACATGTCATTTCTCACCTGATGAGTGTACATGCATAGCAGTAGATGCTTTCCCTGTCGCCGCACTCGGTCTCAACCCTAAAGGACATGTCATTTCTCACCTGATGAGTGATACATGCATAGCAGTAGATGCTTACCCTGTCGCCGCACTCGGTCTCAACCCTAAAGGACATGTCATTTCTCACCTGATGAGTGATACATTCATAGCAGTAGATGCTTACCCTTGTAGGAGTACTTTGCCCCTTATTATGCTTGTTGTCGACTCCACAACCATGACGAAATGGATACATAGATATGGCGTCGTTCAACATTTAGCAAGTGAATTCAGCCAAACCGGTTCTTGGGGCTGTCATGAACTTACTACGAGGTAGGAATGTTTACTCTTTGATGAAGGCCTCGTGGTGACTTCACGATGTTCATTTGCTTAATCTTACCATATATTTATCGTGAATTTGTCCCATTTACATTTACTCCATATCCCTTTATTTGTTCATGTACTATAATGAAATAATTTCGCCGGTATTAACCAATTAAAGGCAATCTTGAAGAAAAAATAATCTCACATGTCCCATTTTCAGTAGTTACCTTTTTACATTTTATTGGATCAACTTCTGATTTAGACTGATGGCAAAAATATGCTATCCGGTCTCAACCCTAAACAGTGAACTTCGTAAACAATTGTTTGAATTGACAGTTTCCAGAAATTTAGATCAATTAATTAATGAACCCACAAGATATTCTGAAAATACAGCAACCTTGCTGGATTTGATTTTCTGCGATGTTCCACATATGGTAACTGATTCTGGTGTTACTTCCCCTCTATCTAATTTAGATCACTGTACAATATATTGTAAATTAAACATTCAAACTTATAAGCAACATGCTTATTCTCGTGAAGTTTGGGATTACAAAACTGCAGATTTTGATGATTTAAATAATGCCCTACTCTCTGCCCCTTTCGACAATGCCTACCTCATTTATGATGATATAGATGATATTGTTGATTATACATACAAATTGATACTTTCAGTTTTACATGAATACATACCCAATAAGGTAGTAATTATTAGACCACAGGATAAACCGTGGATGTCAAATGAGGCCAGAAGGGCTTTCAGATTTCGAGACAGAGCTTTTCACAGGTTTAAGAATTTTCCCAGTGATGAAAACAAATTAAGATTCATAATAGCTCGAAGAGAAGCCAATAGAATGAAACGCAATGCTATTAATAGGTATACTGAAAACACTATTAATAAACTTTCCAAAGATAAATTAGATGCCAAAAAATTCTGGTCACTTAGTAAATCCATTTTGGGTTCTAAATCACAACACTGTATACCACCTTTAAGTGAAAATTTGGGCACGATTTCAGATGAAATACAAAAAGCTGAATTATTTAATTCACTATTCTCTTCTCATATGAGATTAGATAACACAGATCCCCACCCCCTTCCCCCATTTAATTTGCTTTGTAATAATACATTAAGCCTTTTGCAAACAGATGAGAATGAAGTATATGCTTTACTGTCCAAGATTAATATCGACAAATCTTCAGGTGCTGATGGGTTAAATAATATTGTTCTAAAGAAATGTGCTCTGTCTTTATGTAAACCATTCACAAAAATATTTAACTATTGTCTATCAAATGGGGTATTTCCATCAATGTGGAAAACATCTAATATTTGCCCTGTATTTAAAAGTGGAGATAAACAAATTAAAACTAACTATAGACCAATAGCATTATTACCGACAATATCGAAATGTTTGGAGAAAATTATTTTTAAAAGACT
>MJUU01001894.1:22927-39365 GCA_002080025.1 Modiolus philippinarum
ATGGATAACATTTTGCCATTGCATGGACGCACAATTAAATTCTTATCATCTTATTTTCCATCAACGATTAAAGAGTGGAATAAGATTCCAGCTGATTACAAATTATCAGGTTCTTTAAATATTTTTAAAGAAAAAATTAACAAATATTTTTGCAAAAATAACAGCAAAAAAATTTATTCCTTTGGTCATGGTAGGGGTAAAATAAACCATACTCGTATTAGACTCGGTTTGAGTGGTTTAAATGATCACTTATTTAAATATAACTTAATTGCCTCTCGGCTATGCAATAGATGTAATGCTAAAAAGCCTGAAACTATTGAGCACTTTTTTATTCAGTGTGATAGATATAAAAATTTAAGATTATTATTCTTCCAAAAAGTAAGAGCATTACTCTGTCCAAATGTAAATTTGATATCTTTTAAAGAAATTTTATGCAACTATTTAGTTAAAATCTTTATATTTGGTAATGATGATTTCTCAATGGATGACAACAAAATGTTATTTCAGTATGTGTTTGAATTTATAGAAAACAGTAAACGTTTTATGTAATTTATTTTACAAATTTGTGTCAGGACCTATTTGACTATACTACATTGTATGTGTGAGTATGTGAATGAGAGTTGTATTGTGTTTTGTCTTGTATTATATTGTCTTGTCTGTTTATGTTGAGGAGAGCAACTTTGTAGCCTTTGGGCTGTTTGTAATCCTCGTAAAATAAATAAAGCATTAAATTAAATAAACCCTAAAGAACATACCCATTTCGTTACCCATAACTGTATGTTAGATTATTTGTGACACCTGAATGTCAGTATACTAAACTTTCTTTTTTTAATATTTCAAGTGCAGTTATGATGCTTATGCCTAATTATAATAACTCACATGATGGCGATGTTCCGAGAGAAACTATAAAATGGTCAATTCCACTCTCATCGTCAGAGAATACTCCAGACCAACAAGTGGTGATGAAATCATCTGATGTCAAGTAATCCACATCTTCGGTACACGAGGAGCCTCCATCAATAACGAAATGATTTCTATGGATTACTGGAGGTGTATGATCAACAGTGACTGGTAAAGATATGAATATTTCATACGTTGTAAACGATACCCATGCTCTAACATACGCAACGTACGATTTCTGGTGTTGTAACTGTAAATCATTAGAAAGGCAATGGAATGCATTTGTTCTATGTCCTATATCATACCAGGCATTATCAACGCTAAGGTTATATACACCATACCCGACATTTTCCTCATGTAGTCCAAAGCTATATTCAAATCGCAAAAATGATGAGTTCTCTGAAGACACGGTCCATTCTGACTTTAGACATT
This sequence comes from Modiolus philippinarum, assembly GCA_002080025.1. Classification (NCBI taxonomy): domain Eukaryota; kingdom Metazoa; phylum Mollusca; class Bivalvia; order Mytilida; family Modiolidae; genus Modiolus; species Modiolus philippinarum. Next base: position 24,260 of record MJUU01001894.1, read on the forward strand.
TTGAAGAACCAATTATTCTATTGTTGATATTATCTGAGGCAAGTCTAGGATGGATATCTAACTCAGTATTTTTCCTTTCAATACACTCTGTCGTACTTTTACCTTTACATTTCTTTCCAACCACTGAACACGTACAATCATTATTACAAAATTCAGCAATACAAGAATGTTTTTGGATAATTAGGTCACCTTTGGTACGGTTATAGTTGGTGGCCAGTGCTGTAGTTTTGACCTTTACACCTGCCGAGTTTAATCCAGCATTATTTTCGGCCCAGACAGTCAGAACAATACCATCATGAAGTTTTAATGAAGAATTTACCATTATTTGTTTGTGTTGTACGAGGGAGGTTGTTATAGGTAAAACCTTACGACTGTTTACCAATTCTGTCCCACTGTATGTGTATCCTATGTTGACGTAAAACGAACGAATATCAGACTCTATGTCCTTAAACCTATACCAAGCGAGATTGAATACTATTTGTTTATCTGATATGATCTCATATCGTAATGGAGGCATGAATCCACCTATTTGAGGAGGTGTATAATCCACCAAAATATCATCACTCAAAGTACTCTGACATAGTAAGGCAGCATTGCAAACAGTAACCTTTATAGTGTATACATCCCCTTCTCTGAGGCTGTCCGATTTCGACAAGCGAACTACCAAACGGTTCTCATTAGACACAACCCTATCTTCTAAAGGCACGTGAGAATCTATTCGGCTGTAAATTGATACTATGGTGCGCATAATTGGACTTTCATTATCAGAAAACAACCATTTAATAGTGAAGAATGACGGATCTGAAATCACGTGACGGACACCTTGCGTGTCTTTGTGAATACTGTCAACATAAGGCTTTTCAATGACGTAGGGCTGTGTATCATCAATGATAAAACTATCTGATGACCTTTGTGCACACAAATTGACCTTGTTACATGCTCGGACAGATACGAACATTTTCACATCCACTGACATATTTAAGTTACTTTGTATAAAGGAAGATGACAGAGAAACGTTCTGACCTTCCAATACATCGCATTGTTTTGGTGATGTACCGACACAAATTTCAAAGTGGTCTATCCCTGACTGTGGATCTTCGAAACCTATCCATGATGCGTGAAGCGTTGTGCTAAAATAGAAATTAAACCCTTGTGAGAGACACTAATCGTGACGGTTTAAGCGTTGTACAGGAAGATAATTAAAACAATATCTTGACGATAAATTTAAATTTTCTTGTGATTCTTTGGCACCAATATGGTAATTTATGGTGCAATCGTTATTCTTATAGTGTCCTTGAACATTTAGTATATCAACATTACCAAAACATCTATGTTTGACTATCAATAATCTCTAATGTAAAGTGAAGTCTGCTCACTTACTACAAGTTTTGACTCATCACTCGTCCTACATAGTAAATACAGTAAACAACTGATCTTCATTTATGCTTCGGTATTCGTTCTCCGATGTATTCTTAATCAAAGGTGTTCCTTTATAACAACGGTGCAAACAATTGATTGATTGTTTGACTGAATATTGTTTTACGTTTACTGAGCAATATGTCAGCTATATCAAGACGAGAACAAGTTTGTTAAAAAATAATCACTTTGGGGTATGGAAAGGGTCATGGGACGGGAAATTCTGACTGCCACTAGAAAAGTAGGGTGAAATCGAAAGGGGCAGGGAATGTACCCTTGTAGCCAATCACCAACGGACCACTCAAAAAAGAGTTTGCTACAAGGGTTCTTTAACGTGCAGGAAGCGTGCCAATTCTTCCAACACGTGGACCTGAGTTTACATCCCATCCGAAAGATGTGTCGTGTATTTATTCATCCCGCACAACCACGGACATCCAGTTTTGGGAGGGGTTGTACCCGCAGCCTGAAATACTGGATCCTATTTCTATATCCCGGGGTTCCCTCACGGTCTCAAACAATTGAATCGAGCGCCTAAAATATTTATTGCATTATAAAATGTAACAGCTACTTATCTTTTAACACTAATCCTAAGGTCATTTCGATTAAAATATGTCAAAGAAAATGTTTAACACTGAGAAATAAGCAACATGCAAATATAAGAAAAAAGAAGGGAAACGGGGAATGTGTCAAAGAGACAACGGCCCAAAGGGGAGTAATAACAACTCAAAGCTACCATAAGATCTTCAATGAACGGTGAGAAAACCCACACCCAATGGCAGGTCGGAGTCGGCCCCTGAATAAAGAGTAATCAAGTTTAGCGAAATAAACGTGCAAATATAAGGTTTGCAACATAAGGGTTTAAATAATTGCTGCTTACTACCTTCATAAATAATAATTTAACTCTTGTGAAGAGAACCTGTTGCCTCAGAATTAAACTTAGAGGATGGAATGCCCCCGCGCAAGGTACTGATTTAAAGTGGTTTCTTAGTAATGATGTTTGTGTCTGTAAGACACATATGATGCCCCCGCAAACTATATTTTGGCTGTGTATCCTTTATGTCAAATGGCAAAAAAATAAAAATAAGAAACGACTAAGTTCATCAATGTACGGTAATTCTTTTCCAGAAAAAATGCTCCAAAATCAAAATTAATGCTGAAAGGGACATCTGTAGTATACGTTCAAATGATTTACAAAATAAAATCTTTCAACCATAAAAACTGTAGGAGGTCTTGGCCAGACAAACCGCAGACTTTGTCTCATGTGCATTTACTCCATATCCTTTTATTCACCAAACCGTGTACTCTCTATGAGAAAATCGCAAAAAGGGCTATTTATTCAGCTATGTATATTTTAAGAAAAATTCCCCCAAAAATAAAAATCAATATCAAAAGGCACATCTTCAATATATGTACAAATGGTCTGTAAAATAAAAAGTTCCTACCATAATAACTGTAGGAGGGGTTGTCCGGACAATCTGTACCTATATGTCAAATTCATTAAAAAAATTACTAAGTTCAACAATGTTCATTTTTTTGGAACAATACACCAAAATCAAAACAAATACCAAAAAATACATCTTCAATATATGTACAAATCATCTGTAAAATAAAAACTTCCTGCCATAAAAACTGTAGGAGATTTTAGCAGGACAAACTGTGTACCCTCTATGACAAAATCGCATACAACGACTAAGTTCAACAACGTATATTTTTTGGAAAAATGGACCAATATCATAATCAATACCAAAAGGCATATCTACAATATATGTAAAAATGATCTGTAAAATGAAAACTTCCTACCATACAAACTGTAGGAGAAACAGCTCGGACAAACTATGTACCCCCTGCGGATGGACGGACGGACGGACAATGGTCAAACAATATGCCCCCGACTTCTCGTCGCGGGGGCATAAAAAAGGTGAATTAGTTGTAGTTTGCAGATAATGCTGGGTAAAAAAATGTTTTGAAATATTTTCAAACAGAATTAAACGAAAAATAGAGTTATAACTGATACATGTCGTGTAATGTCTTACATATCTGACAAATATCTTGAATGTATCCCTGGATCTCCTATAAACACTTTACCAGGTACAGGAGAAGAATTGTCAATAATTATTCCATTTGACGTTGATTTACTACATAATCTGGCTCCGTTACAAGCAATGACAGTTGAGAAGTATTTAACACCCTGTCGAAAGGCAAGTGTCCAAGTCTTCACTGAAATAAAAAAAAATTGTTTGTCATCGTTACAAGCAATGAAAGTTGAGAAGTATTTAGTACCTTGCTTAAATGCAAGTGTCTAGTCCTTTACTAAAAAAATAAGAAGCATTTTTTTCACCATTTATAAACATACTGTCAGCCGTTTTTACTTTCGTCCCTACAGGTATCGCAAATAAAAACAGACATTTTCACGTCTTCCCTGATTTGAAATGACCAATTCTGCCTTTACCCTGGATTTAGCCACTGACAGTATGACGGTTGCTATATACAAGGCAAAACATGCTTACCCTTCCGGAGCACATGATGTCTGTGTTTTTAGAGTAAACACTGTGAGTACTTTAGTTTCTATTGTTGTATTTGTAGTGTTAATGTGTTTTGTAGGTGTGTAGTGTCTTCCGTGTTTTGGTGTTCTTGCTTATGCGTTGTCTCTGGACTTTGATTTTTGTAATTTTGTGCTTTATTCCTTCGGTATTTCATGCACCCATATTATCGGCAATGTTAACAGCTTTCATGTCGCTGGGTAATATAACAGACGTAGGTCCAAATATACTATTAATTGTTCTTAAGTTTAAATTGATTGTGAAATGGTTAAGCAATTAACAAACTGTAAATATATGGTTTAATTTACAAAAAGCGCTCTCATTTACTTTTGACATATTCAATTATGCACTAGAAGTTCAAGAATGTTTTAAGAGAATGGAGATGTAAGTGAGAGCCGAGCAGTCAGTCCAAAAAAGGAAGAATCCAAGCACAATGGTACCATCAGAAACACTAAGAAACAAAAGACATCATATAAGTAAGGAAAAGAAAAGAACAATGGAGACTTTGTCGTTGTTCGACAATTAGCAAAGAATTCCACTCAAGCCGTTGCTAGGTGCCGTCTTGACCTTACTATGAGGTATAAGCAGAGCTCATTGTTGAAGACTTCAAGATGAAGAACAACAATAAAAGCATTGTTCCTCAGCTTTTTTTACCAAGTATTTGTAGAGAATTTGTCTCATGTGCATTTACTCCATATCTTTTCATTCACCATTTACAATGCACCTTATGTCACTCTGTTTTTTGAGAGTTCACACTGTTAGTGCTTTAGTTTTTTGTGTTGTACATTTAATGTTCGTGTGTTTTTGGACATGTAGGGTCTTTGCTCTTTGGTGTTCTTGCTTTTGCCTTGTCTCTGGACTTTGATTTTATGTAATCTTGTGCTTTGTTCCTTCGGTATACTTCTCGACTTGAGTTTGTCTCTCCTGCAGTGTGGAGTCCGTAAAAAGATTCCCCATGCGAGAGATGTATGCTCTCTATTTATTATAGTTATGGTGTACTTGTTCGTGAGAGAATCTCATATGGATATACTATCATACTTTTAAATTTTGGTATTTATTTTGATAGATTTTGAAAATTAATTCTGACCACCTGTTTTAAATGCCAACATCTCGCCTTTTTTATAATGTCAAGTTTTCTTACAATATACTTGACGAGTGCCCTGTGGTTGTCTATATGTTGTTATCGTCCACTAGCTTAAGATACTAGTGCTTTTGTCCGGCAACGGATGACAGTGATTGTAAGAGCACTTTGCCAGTTTAATTAATGCTTGTTGACAATCCCGCACCAATGACCAGTAAAGACATGGATGTAGCGTTGTTCGAGAATTAACAAAGAATTCCACTCAAACCGGTACTATGTATTTGACTCATGTGCTCTTACTCCAAACCCTTTCATTCACCATTTATATAAAGATGAAAAACACGAACCGAATTAAAAAATGGGTAAGGTCAGATATGCAAGTAGACTTAGTCTGTTTCTTGAAAGACACTCGCCGTGTTGAACGTGTTAATTCCGGTAGTAAACCATTCTAGTAGAAGAAAAACCAAACTTAAGCTGTGAAAGGGAAAGATCTGTATGCTTACGTCACATCCAATAGCTGTCCACAAGATCGTAATGTAAACCGTAAATATCTTCAGTGATTACTTAAGTTATAGATAGCAAACCTTTCTTTTAGTAGCCTATTTGTGAGCCACTGAGCTTTAGTAAGGAAGTCACTATATCAACCATAACTTTGAGTATAAAATCAGGTGGGAGATAAAAATATATATTAAAGAATGTCTGGGCAAAAACAAAAAAAAACATACAAAAAGCTCATAATAAAAACATTTCAATGCATAAATGCAATAAGGTAAAACAAAACAAAATTGCATTATAGAATGACTACCTACGTTTGGACGTCTAGGTGCAAAAGAATGAGTTTAAAGCACTACATTAAAATAAAATAAGCATCAAGATATTTAAATAAAGTATGAAAGGACATGGAATAATTGCACATAAGATGTAATACAGATACATGGTAACCAAGGCAACGAAACAACGCTTTTATTGTCGATCTTACATGTTTCTAGGCCAACATCTGTAAACGTCATGACATCGTCATCACCAGGTGATGTTCCAAGGCCTACTTTGTAACTAGATATATATGAATGTGAATCAAGGAACCCATACCAGGCACAAGTAATGTAGTTTGTTTCTGTTTGAAAATCAATGTCCTCCTAGTGAAGAAAAATGAATAATCTTGAAGATAAACTTCTTTCTAATGCGTATTTCAGGATCTGGAGTAAAACTATACAAATAATTCAGTTAACTATAACCACACCAGAATTTACATTCCCCATTTTCCAACGTTTAACCATCCTTTATTCAGTAGAAGCAACGATACATCTAGTATACATCGCTATACAAATAACGCCACATTACTCAGTGTCACGAGTCTATATTTTTACTCATTTCATCTATTTTTTCTGTGAAAACATACCTCTTTAATTCAAACTAATATAGTTGATTATATGTTATCTATAATAGTACCGTATTAAGAGTATCAGGATATTAGATTAGTAATGTAGAAGGGACATAAAATGTCGGAATGGCAACCTACAGAAACTAATTTACAGTAATTTCGCTCTTAAGTTATTGAATGATTTTAATTTTGATTAATAATTCCCTTGTTCCTTCGGTATTCTACTGCCGTTGTATCATTCTATCGACGATCTTCTCTTTTTTTTATATCTACAGTATTAGCAGAATCAATTCCCCGTGTTAGAGATTTATGCTTTTTATTGTTCTTAGGTATGGTGTACTTGTGCATGAGATTATGTCTCATGTGTACACTTTGATCAATTATTATTTTCTTAATTTATGTAAATTCTAAAACCTAAGTTTTAACTCCATCCATCGTAATTTTGTCCTTAGCTACATTTGATATTACTGATTATAAGAATGATATGGTTTATATAAGATACTTATACCTTCACAGAATCATTTGGTACATCCATTACATTGCCAACCTCTGGTGGAGAGTTATCCACTATAAATGGAGTTGACACGGTAAAGGAGTACAAGTCCGCCTCATTGGTTGCCTTGATAAGTAAGCATATTATTGAAAGTAGAATTAACATTAACCACAGTGTTTTTGGGCCTTTTTTGCCAAATCAAATGTGACTTAAAATATTTTAAAAAATCATTTATTACTCGAAGATATCATTTAATGTATAAATGTATCTTGTTTGAGCATGTCATTGTATAAATATATGCATGACTATAAAAACCTTCACGGATACGTACAAGATATTTTAAGGGCAATGATTGTACGAGTATTAATTAATACATAGTAAAATGAGAATTTCATACAGAAACAATAATATACTTCCATGGAAGATTTTTTATATCATTTTCTTTTTTCCAACTTTGTTTCCAAGACCATGCTTTAATTTTCAAGGGTATTCAAAACATAAAGCACAAAAGTTCTAATGATATTAGTACACTTTAGTTTACATTAGCACTACTGTCCATGTGCGAATCGAGAAATTCGTAATTCATGTAACCTTGCGATGTTTTATTCATGTTCCTAGAGGTACTGTGGGTAAAATATAGACGAAAAAGAATGATTTTTATGGAATGAGGATAATTTTGTTGAGTGTCTTCAGTTTTGACCATTACTAAGTTGCCTAAAACATTCGTGGAGAAATTATCTAACTTCTGTATATAAAAAATTGATGTTCAAAATCGGACAAAGAAGCTGTTTTATATTAAGGAATAAGTGTTATTTGAGATTTTCCATTGTTGAAAACTGATGAAATAGTCGGTATTTAGTGTGAATTACCATATGCATATGCTTTGTTGACGCTACAATGCTCTACTTCCGTGTAATCAATATAGTTTGCACAGATGATGCGACTTTAATTTATATCAATGCTACTTTCAATTCATGTTCATTTTCACAACTGCTACTAAAAACTGGTGTAATCCAATAAACAACAGTTTTACCAATTCATGTTAGAAATGGCTATTTGACAAAATAATATATGTCATTCTTTATTCGTTTTTAGGCAATTTCTAAAATTAATCAACAATATTATATCTTTCTTGTTTATTTGTAAGGCTCAATGTTTTCTCCAGCTTTTGGAGTACAAATAATGCTTTGATAAGATACACTAGCGCTTGTTTTTATTAAAAGCATTTTCTGGTGAGATTTGACACAGGCTGTGTATCAGTTCAAAAGTTTATCTGAATATACTTCAATCAGAAATTTTTATAATAATCTGAATTCTCTGTATGCAATTTCCGTTTCACAACCGGACACCTGACCCTACATCTTGTCGATGTTAAGCCGTGTTTTACGCTGAATTGGTTTTGTACGTGTATGTTCGTTCGTCTGTGTGTCCTTAGGTCAAGCATGTCGTTCCTCAATTTGTACTTGGAGGATTCTGGATCCTACTGGATTCCAATTTGTACTCTAACATATCCATATATGCATGTTTTCAGATTAATTGTGCTATTATGGTAAGATGAGATAGAGGACCGGCATGACTAATAGACTAGCTTCCAAAATGTATTGTGAAAGGGATGTTTGTCAGAATTTTCTTATTTTTTACTCAAGAGTATAATAACTTCAAACGTGATATGCAACCGCTACATCATAAGATGTATAAAACTTCCTATTGTCAGTCATGTTCTCGTAACTGACAAAAAGTGAAATTGATTACATTACAGCGTTGCATTAATTTTTGCCGAGTGGGAGTATTTTTTTTTGCCAACCAGCGAATGAAACATCTTGTTATATAAGCATTGGTGGTGTTAACAAAGGTTGGTAGTGAATTTCCTGAAGAGTCTCCATGTTTGTAACGACCAACAAAAATTACCTCTTCAGCATTTTTCTTTATCTTCCAGATAAAAGAATATAAATGCCTTTATATACCACATCTTTTTTAAAATCTGTTGATAATTGTGTTTTCGAACATTCGAAAGATCCACTAATATTAATGTAGAAACAGCTCTTAAAACACATAAATATAAGATAAATAACTTTAAAGTTACACTAGAAGACAAACCAAAATCTTGCAAAGCAACAAACATTCCAAATACCATTGACTACAATTAATGTCAATAAACCGATCTAAGCACAAAACTTGAATAAGGTAACTTATCCAAAACATAATTGAAAGATATCATTTTTATTGACAGCAATGAACACTAGCAATTACTCAAATTTTAATCGCATTCTTGTAAAATTTACAGCAATTTGAGTAGCTCTGAAAAAACGAATTAAGCATATTAGCGTTTTGTATTCCGTCAACAAATTACCAAACCAGATTCAGGAAGTCATTTATCGTTATAACTAATTTATTAAGTGGAATATCCGATTTTGCACATCTGGCCTGTACCTTCATTTTTACCGGTTAAAGAACACGGACAGGTTATAATTGAAGTCGGTAAGGTTAGGGATGCGGTTTGCACATAAGGTAGACCAATTTTTCGATATATTAACACGATTTTGTTTAGTAAAAATAAGAAAAACGAGTATTTTCGTGAAAATTTGTAAGGATATACATGAACAAAAAGTAGCAAGTTACATCTTGTTACATCTTGAATTACGAATTTCTCGATTCGCACTTGGACAATAGTGATTAGTTTATATTGGTAAACTGTTTCATTTGATCAATTCAAAACATTGAGAATTAAAATATTATATTTGATTTGATCATAACATGATATTGTTTGTTAGACCTCCACAAAGATCCAAGGTTTCAAAGTTTCCTAAAGGAACATACAAGTAACAGATTTCAAGAATCTGTCTCTTTAGTTCAAATTACTGCATCTATAGCTATATCACTATTATAATACCTTTATGATCGCGTAGTAGTGATGACCATCCTGAAAATTTTCATGTTTATCAACTGTGGCAAAATTCACAAATTCCTTAAAATCCATTAAATCCACAGATGTATCGGTTGAACCAATTCCTACTTCTATTTTACTAATTCCACTCTCCTTATCATCGATTCCTGACCATTCCAACGTTAAATCACGTGTTGATACGAATGAATTAATGTCCTTAGTTTGAATGTATACTTCACCATTGGAAGGAGGTGTATTGTCAAATATGAATACTCCTGAATAGGCATTCACTGACATGTTAATATGATTGAAGGCTGAAATACAGATAGCATATAAATAGACATCTTGACGTCTGAAATCTAGGTTATATGATAAACATAAAGTTAAGCATTATTTTTGAATGTTTTGAGAATTTTTATAACTTTATTTGTACTTCAGTATATTTTAAAATATTTACATGATATTGTATTTTCAAAAACCCATAGACCATTATATAAAATTTAAGAAATTTTATTTTTGTTGGGCGGAATGTTGTATATCTGTATTTGTGTGGTCGTATATGTTTTTGTAAATATGAGTTATTCCCCCTTTCCCGCTGTTGTTATGTGACGTAGACAGTGTTGAATAAATGTTATGATGGCAGCAGATGTGGTTTTGCATTTGTCCTGATGTATCCGTAGACTAGGGGAATGTTTGTGTGTCACCCTAGTCTATAGCATGGTGGAGTACCATAAATATTCCCGTTTGACCAATGTTTTATGCTATTCGTTAATCTATATGTGAGCTGGACTAGTTTCCCTAGTGTCACCCTAGTCTATAATAATACGAATGATTTCTCACATACTATTGGTTGTTGATTCGAAAACAAAATCATAGTTAAAAAAGAAGAAATAAGCAGACCACCAAATAAGCGAAACAAATAGTGTATAAAGGATTATTATGGTGTGACTTTGGTCGGATCTCAATATTTTAAAAACGTTACAAAACGGAAAAATAATATTAGATCAAAGTAATACATCGCATGCGAAGACGATGTTGTCTGCTGTAGGGTCAATAATGAGTTAATTTTCCCATATATAGATATCGTTTGTTTTGAAATAATATTAAAGACAAGGACAAGTCAATGAGGCGTAAAAATTGAGGTGGGGTTTAACTTGTTTTCTTGGATTCAAACACTTCCCCTAAGGGTGGTGAATGGCTAAAAAATAAGTACACAAAAAGACTCACAGTAAAAATCATCTAGAAAAAAGTCCAACTTATCAAGACAAGTACCTTTACAATGAAGTACATAAAACATAAAGATAACACAAACTGGTACTGTCCTGACAAATGCTCTCGGTTACTGACATCTACCCAAGGACATAATTTCCGTTGACTATGATACCAAGCGTTCTAACATATAAAAATTCAATTGAAATACTTCTAAATAGATTTCGTATAACAACATCATCAATTATGAAGGAAGAACATGATATTGTGCAATGCCAAATACTGCCAATTTGAAAAAAAGTTTTATTTAGTTACGGTGTAAAGCATTGAGGAGTTGATCAATATCTTTGCCAATAAAAGCCAGAGTTAAACATTTAACATCAACGCTGTATTTATATCCTTTATGAATAAACTTGTTCAACAGATCAATAAGTTTGGAAGGACAATATTTGAATTTATGCGCTTTGTAATGTTTGGATGTGATTTGCCCTGTTGTATAAGAGCCTTGCATGTAGAACCAAATTTCCTTAATAAGTCGATATATCTATAATAAAATTTAGAGAATGTTGTCCATTTATGATATCTAAACCATTGTTGCAAAAGTTTTCAGTTAGACAAAGATTTCGGTCGTTGAAGTCAGAAACATCACTACATTCTCGCGCATGTCGAACCAGTTGTGAAATGTAGACCAAGTATGAAGTTGCTAACGGAACATCGCCGTCGAGATGGGGAAAATTAACTACAGGGAAAGAAAAACTATCCCTTTCATCATAAACTTTAGTGTTTAACTTTCCTTTATTATTGATACATCAAGATACAGAAAAGAAGAATGATCGCTGCTGCTATTGGATTTATTTAAAGTAAGTTCGGCAGGATAAATTTCGTCTATAAATTTAGAAAATTCAGGATTATTTAAAGCAAAAATATTGTCCAAATATCTATATGTTTTGTTAAAACTATCCACTAAATGATGTTTAGTAGAGTCTTTTTGAATTCTTGCCATGAATTTTGACTCGTGGCAATAAAGAAATAAATCTACCATGAGAGGTGCACAGTTGGCACCCATAGTAAATTCATTACAATCAAGTCTACATAACACAATTTATATGGTGATTGTGTGATGATGGACGTTCAAATGTATTGCATTCAACCTCTCTTTATGTCGGACTTCCTGAACATGGTGGAGATACAAACACGCTTTCAGGTCAGCTCTAAAAAAGTTTCCTTATTCTTGCCAATTTCGTGTTGCTACGTTCCTGAACAAAATGATTTAAAAGACTTAAACACCACCACCAACTCTTACTGATATAAATTTGTGGCAAACAGTTTTAACAAATGAGTTTTATGTGATATAAGTTTTTCGGTGAACGACAGTCTTAACGAGTTAACCACCATTATTCATTGAAGCATAAATAACAATCAATATGTCGAGGAAAAGTTTTGAAGAATTTAAAGGTATGTATAGTGGGCAAGATTTGGCTGAATGTTTTGCTTAACTCCACATGACAATTGATACGGAAATTAGAACAATGTGGAAGGAAATAAAAGTGACGAACGAAAAAGTGGCAAACTTGGAATCTCATGCGGCGCTCGTGGATGATCAAATTAAGAAAATGAATAAACAAACCGTTCCAAACATTGAAGAAAAGACGAAGGAGGAAGTCAATGAACGAATTCGATTAGAACTTTGGGGTAGGAAATGGAATCTAGTGATCGGGGGTATTGAAGGAACATTACACGAGACCCCACCGTATCACTGAAAAACAGTGAGGGCATTTTTGGGGACAGTTTTACAAATGCCCAAGGAAGAAGCGGATGCCATTCTCCTACAAGCTGTCCATAGACTCCCTGATGTTGACAATGAAAATAAACGGAGAATTATTGTGAGATTCAACAATCTGATCGGTAGAGACGAAATTCTAGCGGCCGCGATGAAGTTGAAAAAGGGACCTTCAGCCATGACCTTAACCTTTGATCATATACATAAATATATTTAAGGGGATACGATACAGTACCAAGGGCAGATAATAACATCGCCGCATGTGGCATGTTATTTTCGCGACGTCACGATAGACTCACGAAATAGAGCACGACGTCATAAATACCAGACTACGCGAATTGCGGACAGAAACATGTACAATAAATCTATGATAAAATCGACGTGGTTGTGAATTGCTCATAACGCAATTGGGGAAGTGGTAGCTCCAGATCCGACATACTTGTCAAATTGAAGCCTGATAGCAAAGACTTCCTATCGGCATCGTTTGCAGTGGAATCCATTTTTCCTAACAACAATTTGATTTCGTTAAAAAAAGATTTAAAAAAGATTTACACTTGTTACAAATAAACAAACGCACAGTAGAAATTTATCAAGTTTGCTGTAATTATTATTTAACATCACTACTGGAATACAAGTCCATAAAAATACTAAGAAATTTCAAGAGTCATTAAAATCTCGTGACTTTTCCAATGACTTATTTTTTGCTTTTATTGAATTAGCTTCCCGTGGAATTCCTATAACCTATATAAACTATACGTACATTTATCTCCCGTAAAAATGCCGTTAATTAGTTTCTGCAAAATTGTTCTTGTTTATTTATGGAAAAAGACAAAAGTCATGGCATGTCACATTCATCATAAAAAATAAACAAACAAACATACAAACAAACAAACAAACATAAAACAAAAACACAAAAAATTGAGGCAACTTCACAAAGACAAAACAAATAAACAACTGAATGTAGGAATGAACAAGAACACCAGAAAATTAAAAACTTCGAATCTAGCATGAGACAGCTTAAAAATATTCCGTGAAAATTATGTGACTTTTCTATTTTTAAGCTGGTGAAAATGAAAGGGTTGCCGCGAGGGAGTCGGGTGGAGCATTATCATGGCCATTTTCAGGGCAATTTCACGGCATTTTACGATTTGAATTTTCACAGGGTGCTGTGAAAGTTCAATTAAAACTCCATGAAAATGGCTATTTCATATCACATTATTTTTACCATGCAAATTTTGTACGTAATGTTATTATTCATTATATTGTCAATAAGTATATAGGCATGAGTATGATATTGGAGAGGCACTTTAATCACACTACATTCGGGAAAAACACTTATCAGGAACGGGATTCGGTCAATTTCATTTTTTTGGGGATGCGTTTGACTGATCTTTGCGAATGTCTTTAGACGGAAGTAATCATTAATCACAAGATAAATTCTCTGTTGTGTTTGATGTCTTTTATTTCCTGTTCAATGGTATTCAACTCTGTTCCATTTTCGCAACCCTTACATGCGGGAAAACACAGATTGACGACGTTCAAGTGTCCGAGCGAAATATTTGTAACGTCATTTCGCGCCAAAACCGGCAATATTCATGTGTAGCGATAAAAAATGACAGTTTTCTCTCTATAGCTTTAAAATAAGCACATGGACCCCCATTTTTCAAAGCGAATTTCGAAATAGTAATGTTTCACGGAGATCTCTGCGAATTTTGAAGAAAAAATCAGTTCACAATTTTTTTCTATGTGAAATTTTACCTACTAGAAACGGACGTCTATTCAATAAATATTCACATAAATGTCAATTTCGAACCACAAATAATGAAATTTTGTATTAGAATTTTTTTTTTTTTTTTTTTATTGATCAACAAAAATATTGCACATATAGCTGTTAACAGTAACTTTGATAACTACAACTTTGCTACCAAAGTACCCTGTAATATTAGTGCCTATGTGATCAGGGTATCACAGAGGCAAGTTAACTTATTTAATGTTAATTTTAAATACAAATCACAAAATGATATCATCATATAATCATATAAATATGATTTTTATAAAAATACAAACAACATAATGGCAAAATCATATAACTAATTGTATAACATACATGTACATATAATTCCGGAACATGCACCGTGATAGGTCAAGAACTTAGTTGATTTTAATACATGTACACGTGTTGTTTCGATTGCTTATTTTTATTTTGGATGTACCTGTTATAACCCTCACAAGGTAGGAGAATTTTATTCCTTTCTTTACAGTTATTAAAATTAAAATCAATATCAATAGCTTACCTCAGTTCATAGAAGTTTATGAGTGAGG
>MJUU01001894.1:39375-63421 GCA_002080025.1 Modiolus philippinarum
GGGGGGGGGGTATTTGTCTTTACTAGGCGTACTCGAATATTATCTTATAAACGTTATGCTATATGAAAACAAGTTTTTACTAATTTATTAAATCTGTTAACAGTTTCAGCGGTTTCAATCTTTGTCCAAAGGTTTGTGTAGAAAATAAGTTCCTTTTCGAAAACGTTAAATGTATCAATATTTTTATTCCTTTGTTCCGAGACATAAAATGATTTATATATTGAAAAACCTATCAAAGTAATCAAAACATTTAAAGGCCAATAATCCTTATCATCTATCTTGTATCCAAAAACTATATGTTTTAGAAGAATTCTCGTTGAGAAGCCAATTGAATTTAAACCATCATATACTTTTTCCCAAAAATCAACTAACCGATCACAATTAATAAAGAAATGATCATAATTATCAATTCGTTGACAATGTGCACACAAGGGACTATTTACCCTTTTCCACAAATACAGATTTTCTTGCGTAGCCAATATTGAGCTTATCAGTTTCCATTTATACATTTTTAAGTTATTTTGTGGTAATATTTGATGGATAAATTTAAAGATTTTGTCTTTTTGTGTAACTTTTAAATCTAAATTTCTTTCCCATTTCTTTATTCCAATATTAAGTTCAGTTTTGTTTCTTATCAAAAGCTTATAAAAAGTTTTATTATCCATTTTTTCTATGCTTATATATTTATTATTAAAATGTATCAAATCTTTATTTACACAAACGGTTGTCCTTATGGATTCTTCCGTGGTTAGTTTTCGTATCCACTCTTGTGGTAAAGCTTTCCGTATTATCGACAATTCCGAAATCCAATTTGTTTTATTATTAAGTTTATTTAATATATAATTTTCGCGTATTTCTCCGTTTCTATCAATTATATCATTTACATATATCAATCCACTGTTTATCCAGTTCTGCATGATAACTGGCTTATTTTGGAATTTTATTAATATGTTACCCCAAATAATTTGTTTTCTTATTTCTCTAAAGTGTATCGGATTGACAGATTGAACATTTTTAGCCTCGAGCCAACATTTGAGCATGTCTTCATAAAATTTTGGCAATTCAAAAATTCTGTTTATAAAGCGAATGTCATCTTTCCCAAGGTTCATTTTAAATATAAGAAGATTTCTTCCAAATTTATTCAGAAATAGTTTCGGTATGACCGCCCAATCGTCATTCGAAGTAGAGAGCATAATTCTTTGTACCCATTTTATTTTAAGAGTTTTGAAATAACTATTGATATCGATCATTTTCAGCCCTCCTTTTTCATAATCATTAATCAGAGTAGTTCTTTTAACTTTATCACCCTTTCCGTTCCATATAAATTTATATAATTCTTTTTCTAGAACATTTATATTTTCTTTGCTTAGAACAGACATGTTCGCGATATAGGTAAATTGTGGAATTATCAAGGTTTTTATGATGAGAATTTTTCCAGTTATCGTAAGGTTTCTCTTTTCCCAAGATTTAATTAATTTTCTCGCCTTTTCAAATCTATCTTCCCAGTTAATTTTATCACACTCTTTTTGATTAATTCCCACGTATAACCCCAAAACTTTGATCGGTTTATTACTAAAATTTATATTTTCTACTTTATCTCTACAATGTTTCAGCTTGCCTATCCAAATTCCTTCAGTTTTATTTCTATTTAATTTCAAACCAGAAAAGCTTCCAAAAATTTCTATAATATTCAATGCTAATACAACTTCTTGTTTGGATTTCAAAAAGAGAGTTGTATCGTCCGCAAGTTGAGATATTTTTAAGTTATATGTTTTCCCGTCAATTTTTACTTCAATACCCTTTATATTTGAATTGTTACGTATGTAATTCGCCATAATTTCTACAGCTATCAAAAAACTACCGTTGAACAAGGGCAACCTTGTTTTATTCCACGTTGCAAGTTGATCGGGACTGAAGTCCAGCCATTATTGACTATTAAACTATTTACATTAGTGTAAAGTGTTTTTATCCAGCCAATGAAAGCGTCATTGAAACCAAAATGTTTAAGTGATTGATACATAAAATCCCAATCTAAAGTATCAAATGCTTTAGAAAAATCGATAAATAAAATCGCACCTTCTATATTAAACTTATCTGCGTAATCTATAATGTCTTGTATCTGTCTAAGACTATGTCCGACGAAGCGGCCTGGCAAGTATCCAACTTGATTAGTATCAATCAATATATTTAAAAACTTTTTAACTCTACACGCTAATGTATAAGACAATATTTTGTAATCTGTATTTAGTAAGGATATAGGTCTATAGTTTGTGAGGTCTGAAGGGTCATTTTTCTTATATACAAGACTTAATACACTCCTACGTTGTGAAAAGGGTAATTCTGTATTATTGTAACTTGCATTATAAACTTCAACTAAAATAGGACCTAACATTTTCCAAAACTTTCTATAAAAATTTGTACTTAGACCATCGAATCCTGGACTTTTATTAATTTTTAGTTTATTTACAGCAAATGTTATTTCTTCAAGTGTAATATACCCATCACATTGACGACTTTCTTCTGCAGTTAATTTATACTGCAATTTACAATTTTGAATATACTTAAGCGCTTGTTCATCACTTGTCTGTATATCTTTTGAATATAAATTTTGGAAAAAGGTATGTTCCATTTGTAATATTTTCGATTGGTTTGTTACTGTATTTCCGTTTTTATCTTTTAATCTTATTATCGTTTTTTTAATTTGTCTACTTTTTTCTAATCCTAAAAAGTATTTATTATTTTTTTCTCCCTTTTCACACCATTCTTCTTTAGAACGTATATGTGCCCCCTTAGCTAAATATTCATATTCTCTTTCTAAATTTTTTTCCAAGATGTTAATTTCTCCTAGAGTATAATCATTATAATTTGTCTCCAATTTCTCATTGAGTAAGCTTAATTCAAATTCCATTTCATTTATTTTATTTTTCTTATTTTTGGATCTATTTTTGCAAAAATGTATACTGTACTCTTTGATTTCCAGTTTTAAGTTATCCCATAAATTTCTTACATCTTTTTCCTTTTTCTCCATCAAATTCTGAAATTTTTTGATAATTTTTTCAACATTTTTTACATAAGTATTATCTTCCAAAATAGAGTTATTAATTTTCCAAAATCCGGGTCCTTTACTTTTTAATGTAGCCGTCTGTATTTTTAAAGACAATGCTTGATGATCAGTAGTTTTTATCATTATGGGTCTAATGTCACACGATTTAATATATGGAATAAAGTCCTCCGGTATAAAGAACATATCAATACGACTTGATTGGGGAGGATTTATTCTTCTCCATGTAAACTGAGTTTTGCGTAGATTAAATTTACGCCAAATATCTATAAATTTATTTGTTTTCAATAGTACTTTTAAACTATTAACTGGCCTTACCTTTTTTTAATTTTATTATTGTTACTACATTTCCTGTCTAGTTCTGTCAGGGCATCATTCATATCTCCGCCTAGTATTATTGTCCCTATCGCATGTTTATTTATAAAGTCTTTAAGGTATTTATAAAAGGCGTTTCTTTCAGATTCATTATTTGGGGCATAAACATTGACTAGTGAGTAAATATTGTGTTGAATCTCAACATTTAATAAAATAATTCTACCATTTAAATCTTTATGCTCATCAAGTATTTCACAATCAAATTTTTTGTGTATCAATATAGCCACTCCGCGACTATTTGACGAATAATTGCTGAATAAAAATTGATAATTGGATTCATTATTTAAATTGTTTTCAATACTTCTTTCAAAATAAGTTTCCTGTACGTATATGATATCGCATTTTTGATTTTTAGAATTTTTACTTAACTTATACAGAATGATCTCACGAAACTGTAGCAAAAAACCCGAAGCAATTAGCTTAATTAATTTTAAAGTTATGACATTTTAAAAATTACTGTAAAAATCCATTTTTTACGTAACATTTTGGAAAATGGGCAATTTTGAATCGCAATTATCTCGAAAACGAAATCATGAAGGTATACTTTTCTTTGCAGATTTGGAAAGACATGTTCAAATTGACTTTATTTCAAAATTATACGAAAAAATCAGTTCAGGATCTTTACTGTATCGTATCCCCTTAAGTCTAGTTTAGGTTCGTTCAAGACGATATAGCAGTGTTATTCAAAAGACCAAAGTCATGATGTGTGTTGTTTTGGGGGCTGAAAGTTGTATTTGCAATAATCAGAGGGATCGGTAATCTTTATTAGTGTGTTTTTTTTTCAAGAAAAGCACGATAATTATTTGTCTTTGACTTTACATGCTATTTGGTATTCATATTTATTCATCGTATTAGTACTAGGGGGTGGTGGATGTAAGGTGTCAGAAAGATTTTTGAGGGTGGCAAACATTTTTAAATATATGTTTAACATGGGACTTTTGAGTGGTTTTTATCCATGTTTTTTTCAGTATATTTTTTGGTGTTAACCTATATCATTGGAAGGAAGGAATTGGAGTGAGTGAACTGGGATTATATATGGGGTGAAAATCTTGATCAAAATGTTTACATTATAATTGTTGATATGTATGTTCTCCCCTGTCAGACTAAATATTTAGCTTTTTGTGCCAAATGTTGTAAATAATTATTATACTATTTTTTAGAATATGGTTCAGTTAAAAAAAGGTACCATTTACTGTCGGGGTATGGCATCAGAGAAAGTAAAACATCAAGATTTATTTTTGAGGTACAGGAAAAATTACGATATAACCTTATTGGTTGACACACATTGCCAAAAAGTAATTAGAAGCTTATTGGAGATCGGAATGGGGTTACGGGTCAAGGTTTTGCTCGTATACCACAAACAGTAGAGGGGTTGCTATGCCTTTTAAGAATTCTTTTGAATTTGATATCATAAAAGAACTTTAATGATGATAGAGGAAATTTTTTAATGTTGAGTCTGAAGATTCTGGATTATCAATTTACTTTGGCAGTTATTTATGTCCCTAACAATGACAGTCCAGTATTTTTTTTAGTAAAGTACAGCAAAATATTGAATCTCTAGAGAATTCATCTGTCATTGTTAGTGGTGATTGGAATGTTCCACAGGACTATATCTTATATTTATAAAAATAATGAAAGGACTCATCAAATGATGGACGAATAGGATTTGATAGATACATTTAGAGAATTTAATCCAGATCCTAAAAGGTATTCCTGGAGAGGCCCCACAAAAAACAGGCGCGTTTACATTATTTCTTGACATCATCTGACTTTTAAGCATTTATAACCGAAGCAGATATAGGTGTTGCATATCGGTCGGACCACTCCCCAGTTCATATTGTACTGAGTTTTAGTGAACATAAACGGGGAAAGGGGACCTGAAAGTTTAACAAATCCTTATTATATGACAAGGAATATATCAAAATTGTAAAAGAGTGTATTAATGATACTGTTAAGGTTGATGACTATGAAAATCTGTTTGAAACTAGTTATAATATTGATGACCAATTGCTCTGGGAAACTTTCAAGCTAATAATTAGAGGGAAATCAATATCGTTCTCATCCTGTAAGAAAAAGGAGAGAGATAGAAATGAACATAATCTTGAATTTAGACTCAAAGAATTACATGTAACAGGAGGAGATTATAGTGAGGACTTAACAGGGTAGAAACAGAACTGAAAAAATTCAGGAAGGATAAAATTAGGGGCATTACTCTAAGATCTAAAGCAAAATGGAATGTGGAGGGAGAAAGAAGTAGTAAGTATTTTTGCAATCTTGAAAAGAGACACTTTACAGAAAAATCTATTCCGAAACTTATTATAGATGATGGTAGTGAGATTACAAGTCAAGATGAAATTTTAGAACAACAAAAATATTTTTATGAGAATTTATATGCGACTAAAGGCATGAAGGTCACTGGGCAACATCGAAACTTTTTTGATGAAAATAACCCTTTTATTAGTAAGCTTACTCTTGAGGAAAGTGAAAACGTAGAAGGTAATTTGAAACCAGAAGAAATGCTTATATCCTTAAAAAATATGAAAAATGGTTAGTCACCAGGACTTCATGGCTTTACTGTTGAGATTTATAATTTTTTTTGGTCTGATTTAAAATACTTTGTCATTAGATCTTTTAATCAAGCATGTGAAAGAGGCTGTTTGTATGTTTCAAAGAGGCAAGGGGTCATCACATGTCTTCCAAAAGAAGACAAGCCTAAATTTTATCTGAAAAACTTTTTTTCTGGATTTGGGCCATCCATAATCCATTGGTTTAAACTTTTTATCAAAATTCTGAAAGCTGTATATTGAATAATGGACATCTTTCAGAGCGTTTTAGTATTGAAAGGGGAGGCCGTCAAGGGCTCCTCTATCTCCTTATTTATTTATTTTGTCTGTGGAACTTCTTAGTGCGTCAATTAAAATTGACCCTAATATTAATGGGGTCAAAATGAATAATTTTGAGTTTGTGATAAGTTAGTTTGCTGATGATTCTTCATTAATATTAGATGATGATGTACTTTCATTAAATTATGCCTTGAATAAAGTTGAGCTTTTTTCTACATGTTCTGGACGAAGGGCAAATTTTGATAAAACCCAAGCTGTATGGATGGCAAGAAGGGGCTGTGGAGAGGAACTCCAAACAGAAAACCTATTAGCCGGAATCACTCCGGCAATTTTAAGTTACTAGGTATTCATCTTTCACTTTCATCTTTCTTAAACCAGACAAATATGTAGATAACTTTATTAATGGTAAAATTGATTAGATTGAACGCAACACTGTTATTGGAAATTATGAAGATGGGGTCTGAAAATGCCCCATGTTTTGTCATCTATTCATGCACTTAAACTCTCCTGGATAAAGAGAGTCCTGGATCCAGGAGATATGTCCAAGACATGATGTAGTCACGATATCGTCGACATCGTTAAACTGTTGCTAATGGCAACGTTAATTATATGATGGAACTGTACTTGCTTGACAAGAATAACGTCAACAACGGTAATGGTGGGTTGCACTTGGTTGTCGATATCGACGATATCGTAACAACATCGTAAGTAAAGTTCAACATTATTATACATTGTCATTAGCACTAACATTTGATCAGCACTTGTTCGTCGATATCGACGATATCGTCAAGATCGACACGATATCGTTGCAATGTCGTCAAAAACGCTAGTATTTAGTATGAATAGTCTGTCGATATCGGCAACATCCTTACGATATCGGAACGATATCGTCAACATATTAAGTTAAACTCCACTTTTTGTCGATATCGACGATATCGTCAACATCGTTACGATATCAACGCAACATCGTCAACAAGACTTATACTTCACTTGTTTATGTTTGTCGATGTCGAATATATCGACAACATCGTTACGATATCGTAACTACATCGTAATAACGCTGATGTTCAAACATACTTGTCGATATCGACGATATCGTCAACATCGCCACGATATCTTAACTACATTATAAAAACGCTTATGTTAAAGCTAAACTTGTCGATATCGACGATATCGACAACATCTTTACGATATCGTAACGATATCAACAACCAATATAAAAGTACTATTCTTATTTGTCGATATCGACGATATCGTCAATATTGTTACGATATCGTAACGACATCGTATAAAACGCTTATGTTCAAACTGTACATGTTTATATATAGCATCGTCAAGATATCGTAACTACATCTTGAACAGATAGTATTTGTTTGTGAATATCGAAGATGTAGCATAGTACTGGCCTTTCGCTGCCCTAGTTGAACGACGGACGCACACACACACGTGTGGCAAGCAAATGCTCGTGCGGATTGTATATCCTATTTGATAGTATTGCTTCAACGTTTTGCACCCCCATACGTGGATAGAGAACGGGCGCCCCAACGGCTAACGCCTAACCTCCGCTCGTACCTCGCTCCAGCGGGGGGCTAGTTAATCAAGTGATAGTATAAAATGGGACGTGTCTTCCCTCAATGCTCAAACGCCGCAACCGGGAAGCCGGCTTGGCTTAGGTTGGGACTAAGGGGTTAAAAGGGTTCTTCCCTCAATGCTCAAAAGCCGCAGCAGTAACTAGGTAACTTTAAAATGGGCATAATCCTAACAATGAGTAGCAGTAAAGTTTATAGCTCCAATAATACATGTCTTAAATTTTATTGAAAACTAAGGAGTATCTCCCTCATGCAAAGCTCTGTCCTTAGCAGATTTTGGCTTTACATTTAGATCACTTTGGTTATTTGTTCTCTGTCAGTTTCTAAACATTTTTGATTCTATGGTCTTCCAAACATTTAGATTTTATCTGCACTGATGAGACATAATTTGTCGAAATGCGCATATGCAGAAAGTGACTTCACAGTAACTTCGGTATTTAGTTATTTATTATCTAGATTAACAATAAATTGGTAACTGTGTTCAACACAGAATTCATGGTAAACATGGTTCTTAAAACTTAAGCCTTTTGTATTTCGAGCGAAGATGGAGATGACGCCTCTTATAAGGGTGATAAGGTATCTAGAACGGATACAAGACCTGGACACTTTGGAGCGTCTCTTTTGGTTGAAGATGAGTCTTCGGACGACAGACGACATATAACTTTGTTAGGCATCAAAACTAAAATGGAATTACGATAAATATAAGTTACGATTAATATTAGTTGATTCCGCAACTCGTTTAATCTGTCTGCGTTGTTCGGCACTCGTGATATTTTTATATATATATACGACGGTCAATTAATTATACTATAATTATTGATGCTTTGATATCGAGTCGATATTGAATCGTGTTTGTCGATATCGTCGATATCGACATTGGTATTTGAATTTAAGTTATTCATTCCATTATAGCAATTCAGTAAGACTTCGATATCGAGTCGATATCGAATCGTGTTTGTCGATATCGACATTGGTATTTCAATTTAAGTTATTCATTCCGTTATAGCAATTCATTAAGACTGCGATATCGAGTCGATATCGAATCGTGTTTGTCGATATCGTCGATATCGACATCGGTAATCATTTTAAAGATATTCATTACATTAAAACAATTTATTTAGACTTCGATATCGATTCGATATCGACTCGTTTTTGTCGATATCGTCGATATCGACATCAGCATTGGTCTTGGACATGTATGGGATCCAGATAATATGGCTCCGTGGAAAGTAATTTTGACAGATGTGTTGGATGATCTTGGTCAGGAAAATTTCTTGCATTATACTGGTGGTGCCTTAAAAATTCTTGGTGAGAAATTTAATCCATCTTAGAGGAATGTAATCAATATTTGGGCATCTATTAAGGAAGACCCATCCATAGCCCCTGAAGACATATTGTCTCAGTCTATTTGGCACAATGAGATGATTAAGGTTGGCGGTCATCTAATCTTTCTCTCTCATTGGGTCGAATCTGGAATATTTTTCTTGAATGATTTAATTAAAGAAAATGGCATCTTTCTATTTTTAAACGAGTTAAAAAATAAACTAATTTTTTAGAATACCATGGCTTGCTACTTGCAATTCCAACAGAGTGGAAACTGATCTTGCGTAATAATCATGCAAACAAATTAAATGAAATAATTTCCAAACGTATGTTGCTATGTGCCAGCCAAAAGGTTGTGAAACCTTTTCATAATTTATTTAAAGAAAAAGTGTTCGAAAAACCTTTACATTCACAGAACAAGTGGGCATTAGATATAGGACTTAATGGGTTACACGAAAATTGGGACCTATTTTTCCAGGTTCCTTTCAAATATATGCTTTTTCTAGTTAGTTTACTTTATGTCTATAGGAGTCTAGGATGATGTTTATTTCGCTGAACTTGATTACTCTTTATTCAGGGGCCGACTCCGACCTACCGTTGGGTGTGGGGTTTTCTCACCGTTCATTGAAGATCTTATGGTGGCTTTGAGTTGTTATTACCCCCCTTTGGGTCGTTGTCTCTTTGACACATTCCCCGTTTCTCTTCTTTTTTCTATTTACTACAAAACTACAATCATTTCAGTATAAGATAAGTCTTAGAATTTTGTACACTAACAGTAAATTGATGAAATGTGGTCTGTATGACTCTGATTTATGTAGTTATTGTTTTGAGACTAAGGAATTAATGAAGGGAAGATAACAGGAAACACCTACAATGGCCGAACATTAAAATCACATGTCACAATCAACCAAGAAACTGCACAAGAAAAACAATAAAATGATAAAAGACAAACATAGACAACGATAGGATCTCGGGACTGCCGGACTTGGTACCGACACTGGCAACAAGGAAACCCTAATCCACTTGTTCAGTGAATGTCCTTTCGTTCGCTCTCTTTGACTGTAGTTCGCTTATAACTTGATGTCCAAGTGTGGCATAACTTTAAATATTCTACCAGTTGCATGCACTCTTGCAGTCCTGTTTGATTCAGACTGTGAGATTCTAAACACATGTCTCATTATTATAAGATATAATATATATGTTTGCAGGATTAAAAAACAAATATTTAATTGGACAGAGTGTTTAGAGCATCTTAAATATTATCGAACTATAGACCTCAAATCATTTTATCTTTGTACGCCAAGACAGGCACAGAACATTCAAAGAAAATGGGAATCTGTAAAAAAAACAACTTGTTTTTGGTCTGACGGGTGAACACATGCATTAAAAAACATTTATTATATGCTGCTTATTATATGTAAATATAAAAACAGTTATGTTATAAAACTAAATTGTATACAAATTTTATTTTTGGACTATATACAAGCTCTTAAAAAATGTAAAATGCATAATATTTGTAAACTTATGTTTTGATCAATAAAATTTATGTGACAAAAAAGC
Source organism: Modiolus philippinarum (assembly GCA_002080025.1). Classification (NCBI taxonomy): domain Eukaryota; kingdom Metazoa; phylum Mollusca; class Bivalvia; order Mytilida; family Modiolidae; genus Modiolus; species Modiolus philippinarum. The sequence goes on from MJUU01001894.1 coordinate 50,127, forward strand.
CTCTTATTGTTAATTATGTTATCCATACTATATTTGTCATTTTTAAATGGCTACTATCTACATTAAATCTTCATGCAAATTTTAAACTTGCCCAGTATCTATTGACTTACATCATTCAATTGCATTCTCCATGACAGTTTTAATGTCTCAATTTGGCCACATGAACCAAATGTTTTACTTACTGATTGGTTATTTATTAACATACCTCTAACGGTTACATAATACGGTTGGCCGGTCTTGAGGTCAAGGTTTCTGATTGTATAAGACCTTTTTAATCCCATGGTAGTAAACAAATGTGTATCATCGCTGCCTTGATGTGTTCCTGAAAGAAAATTTGTGAGAACACAATATTATCGCTTTCTTGATACGATCCTACAACAAACAGAAGAACAAGTATATTCTTGCTTCATGGCAACAAGACACAATAATATCATATCGGGTTACATTGGATGAATTTATCGATCAATTCATTCCATTCTCTGGGTAAGAAAAACAATTTGGTGACGTGTTGAACATTGAGCACAGCTTTCGTGTGCATAAATTTAGAAAGAAATAAACATTTTGGAAAAGTAATATTGTCTCAAAAGTAACACAAAAATAGACTACGGAAGAAAAAATGAAATACTTTAAATTTGCTTTTTAACTATACAGAAAAAGTAAATATTTTCAATAATTTGAAAAAAATCTTTATTACTTTACATTTTTTGTATACCTTATTGGAACAAGTTCTGGCTCAATCAAAGAACAAATAACAAAATACCGACGTTACTGTGAATTAAGGTTCTGCATATGCGTATTTCGACAACTTATGTCTCATCATTGTCTTTCTCAATCAAAGACTAGGAATAAATAAATATCGTTTATTTTCTAATATGTAGATATTGCACACCAAACTAATAAAACAAAACAAATCTTGAACAAATTTATTGCAATTACATCAGTAGAACCCTGCAATTATGTTACCAAAATTGCACATACCCAAAGCAAGCTGGTAAGACGCAATATCTGATTGATAACCAAGCTGTCTGGCCTGAGGGTTTCCCTTAAACCCTATCCAACTAACTGTGACTTCTGATCCATCAATAATATACCCATTAGTGGCTGATTCTATAGTAACCGATCCTGCCTCAGGAGGACTATCATCCACAAGGAACCCATCACTACAGAGATGTTCTGTTGTCTGATGTAATACTGCACATATATATAAAATTCCTCTTTCGGTAAGACGCTGATTATGAAAATTAACAAACCCAGACGTTGTTGTAATGGTAGCTAGGCAGGTCGGATCAATTGAGCACTGTTTGTCAGGAATAACTGGTTTCTTCACCAGGTACCAGATAATTGTTGATTCGAATTGCCCAGCTATAAATCCACCTATTAAGACATCAGTATTTGTAAAATCCATTTCTAAATGGTGAACCATACCGAGATTATGACCAATGTTCTGACTGTGTTTATATTTCTCAATGTCCTTACTGAATGGATTGTTTAAGTTTAAGTCATATAAAACACTCTTGTCATACTGATTGGGATCATTAGCTATTTGAAGTGATGAACATGTTTGTTTACTTATTCCAGACAAACAGGAGGATTCTGCACACACAAATAACTGTGAATGATGGTATACGGGTATATCTACACACATAGAATCCTGTAAACGAACACATACCATACCATTAAATTTATTGAATAAAGACACATTTCCTAAAGATAGAATGTCCTTATATTTAAAAAAAGTATAAAGATAATAGTGTGGCACACAGCTCTATATAACATGAATGATAATGTGTTGGTAAGGTGAGCTGTAAAGGTTGAATATATGATTCCGAATGCCAACAGTGATGAAAATCATCCTTTTAAAACTGTTAGCATCGGAAAATCCAGCAAGGTCTACGGCTGGATTTGAACCCCTGCTTTGTTGTCATCTATGGCAACACCGCCTGCACTTAACTTTAAATAATGACTTCTTAGCAGCAATATACCTACCTCTCCAGCCTATGGAGTGTACATTTCACAGTTGATTCGTTACTGTCGAGCTTGTAGTTTGTACAGTGATTTTTTGAACAGAGCAAAAACACTGTCCCAAAAGCTGCTTAGTCAGGGATTTGTTCAACCTTTGTTAATTTCATCCCTCAAGAAATTCTATGGCCNATATGACGTGTCAGTATTCCAAATGAAAGTGGACATTTTCAGCTTGATTCACGTCTTCCCGGATTTGATTACCGACTTTGACACTTTCCCGGATTGAATCACTCACAGTGTGACGGGTGCTGTTAACAGAGCAGGACATGCTTACCCTTCCGGAGCACCTGATGTCTCACTCAGTTTCACTTGAGTTCACACTGTGAGTGCCTTTGTTCTGAATGTTGTGGTTTCTGGTTCTGTGCTTTGTGTCTGTCTGGCGTCATTGTTTTGTGTCTAACGTTATTGTTTTCTGTGTTCTCGTTTTTGCCCTGTCTTTGGACTTCGATTTTTGTGAATTTCACCCCTTTGTTCCTTCGGTATTCTACTGCCGTTGTTTCATGCTATGGCACTATCTCTATTGGCAATTTAATTGTGCAATGAAAACCGTTCTCTCTGTATAGATATGTAAATGTTTTACACATAGAATAACTGAGAGAGATGACGAATTATAAAGCTATATTCTCCATTCCATCACAACAAATACATCGGCAAACGAGTACAAGCTGTATGTGTGATGAGTGAAATATGTGTTACAAATCATGTTTGCCCTTTCAGAGCACCTGACGATTCATCCAAGTTTTTGAGGTTCACACTGTTAGTGCTTTAGTTTTGTGATTTTCCTGTTTTTTTTATCATTTGTTTTTTTTTTGTATGCATTTGCTTTATATGGGAATTGTGTTGTTTTGGTATTTTTGATTTGTTGATTTCCCCTCCGTCTTTATTTGCTCCGGTATTCATTTGACGATGTCTTTCAATAAAAAAATGTATAATAATTGAATTGACTTTCCGTATTGACCAGCGTCTAAAAATAGATCATTAAGTATTTGATGAAAAAAGATGTTTTCATATTAATAATTGGTAGTTTTTTTATTTGATCAGATGTAATAAAAGTTCCAAGAATCTAAATAAAAGAACAAACGAATTCAAGTGATACAATCCCCCAAAACTAGATCTCTATTCATATATTATTACATTTGTATCTTCAAGTATTTGATCAAAGTTACATTTGTTGAAATATATTCTCAATAAGAATTATTTTAGCTATGATTGTTACTATTCATGTCATTATAATTGTACCCATCTTAGTAGCTATGAAATAAACAAATGTTAAAGTTTAAAACAACTGGAGCATATTGTATTGAGTCAGTACAGAAATATATCGACACGAAAAATGTAAACTGATACTCTGACTTTTTCCACGGTCAAAATTCTTTTCTCATATCAATAAATATTTGAGGTGACCTCAGTAAAAGGCTTTAATTTGATAATATTATACATTAAATGAACAATACAAACAATAGCTTATGATATAATATTATTAGATTAATAATTGTAACAATTTGTACCCATCTTAGTAGCTATGAAATAAACAAATGTTAAAGTTTGAAACAACTGGAGCATATTGTATTCAGTCAGTACAGAAATTTATCGACACGAAAAATGTAAACTGATACTCTGACTTTTTCCACGGTCAAAATTCTTTTCTCATGTCAATAAATTTTTGAAGTGACCTCAGTAAAAGGCTTTAATTTGATAATATTATACATTAAATGAACAATACAAACAATAGCTTATGATATAATATTATTTGATTAATAATTGTAACAATTTGTACCCATCTTGGTAGCTATGAAATAAACAAATGTTAAAGTTTGAAACCAATGGAGCATATTGTATTCAGTCAGTACAGAAATTTATCGACACGAAAAATGTAAACTGATACTCTGACTTTTTCCACGGTCAAAATTCTTTTCTCATGTCAATAAATTTTTGAGGTGACCTCAGTAAAAGGCTTTAATTTGATAATGAACAATACTAACAATAGCTTATGATATAATATTATTAGATTAATAATTGTACTTTTTGATGGTATTGATATATAAATACATACCCGAATAGGCTTCCCGTTTCCAATGACTGTTTTCCAGTTGGATATCATATGCTGTCCACTAAATATTGTCCATCTATATCCCACGGCAAATACCCCGTCTTGTGAACACATAAAATTATCAATAGTAATACTTGTGTTTAAACACATGGAATGTATTTCAGCAATGGCTTGGATAATAACTGTGTTACCAAGAGGACTTTGAACCTTTATTTCTTTTGACCATACTGGTTGCAGACATCTATTAGTGAAACATGGCCGAACGCCGGCCTTATACAATCCTTCAAAATTTCCATGAAAATTTTTCGAAATCATTTTACCATTAAATGTGAAAATGGTTTTGGTATTGCAGCTTTCTATTGTTGTGTTACCATGACATAATCCAGTTTCATAATGAGTAACAAAATCCGAAAATTTATGTGGAATTGTCCAGTGGACTGGTAATAACGTGGTGGATGTCTGGTATTCCATATTATAATCCCCTCTATAGATATCAATACTTTGAGTTAAATTTGAAACATTCTTCATCTGCAGCGTAATCTGATTTGTCGAAAGTAGTGGAATAAATGTTAGAATTTTGTTCACAGAAGATTCATTCGTCATCTTGACAAAGACGTTTCGATCTTTTATTTTTATTTGTTTTGGAATATTCACGGTCCATTCTATGGAATATGCGAAACCTGGTACAAAGTATTTAGAAATTGTCACCTCTAGTTCACCTATGGATATTTCCACGACGTTTGTAATGACTACTTTATTCTTGTAGCCTGCAGGGATGCCATGAAACACTTTTAAAGAGGTATTAATATCGTTCTCATTAAGAACTGTGAATCCATCAGATGAAACATATGTTGTTCCACCTGAACATGAAGCTTTTATAGTGATATAATACTTGTTGTTTTCAGTAAAGTTTCCAAAGCTTTCACATATTAATCCAGGACCACTGTTGTGTAAGGCGTGGAATGGTACAAGATCATCTCTATTCTTAGATCTTCCCAGGCCAACTTCAAACTTGACATTTTCATAATGATCAAATCCTTTCCAAGCAAAACAATATTTTGTTATATTAAACACGACGTCTATATCTTTGTACGGAGGTATCGAAGTAGGGTCAACATCCATCACTATGCCTTTTCTTGGTGGAAAGATTGATGGCAACTGTACGGCAACACTATTAACACTGCAGAAATGACAAGCATAATTATATACATGAAGCTGCATAAAAACCTTTGTCCCATGTGTCGACTGATACTTTTGTAACCTTTTTATAGGATATTTGATGCATTGATACCCGATTTCACATTGTCCTTTATGAGCCTGTATGTTCCATTCCAAGAATGGTGTGATGAATCTGTCCTTGATACCTATAGTAAAATATGTGATTCATAATAATGCTCTGATGAAAATAAATCTATTGATAAATATGAAAAAGACAGGAAATGTAAATGCCAAGGAGACAACATATTGATATTACTACTGAAAATTTTAAATGCAAATGCTGGCAGTTATTTTTTTTTGTCAAATATAAAATTTCTACTAAAAAATGTCGGTTATAAAATTAACTTAGGTACTTTTGGTAAGAAAGAATGTGATATAACAAAATAACATAATTGCATCAAATTTACATTTGGAGTTGACCATTTCGGAAACTCATTTTCAGTGCTTATAAAATCAAAATATTTAGATGGCAATAAACCATTATCTGTTTGAAGGATAGAAGAGCACACATTTATGGAAAGGTGAAAAACACAACACAGTAACAGCTTAAAACAGAGCTCTGCGCAAGGATGTACTACTATAATTTGCCAAACTTATTCATTTAAGAAACGAAATCTTTTTCAAGAATTCTTAATAAATTTTCCCCTACTCATGTCTGGTTTTGGAACAGTATCGAAGTTTAAGAGTACTGGGCAAAGTTGATAAAAACAATACATAATTTTAGATCAATTTCAATGTCAGCCCAACTAAACTTTTATCTAAAAATACACAAAACCTATTCGGAACATGAATTGTGGTTTTTCTTCCGTTTGTTATTTATATGAACAAAAAATTATCCACTTTCTTGGAACTTTTCGACCCTTTGCATGAATATTAAGAAACAGTTTGTTTAACGGTAGTATTCCTGCTTTGGAATTTAATGTTTGTACTGTACATAAAACAAATGTTTTACTTTTGTTTTTGATAATATTCAGGATTTGACACGGTGTTTTACAGGTTATATCTGTGACACGTCATTAGGTCTGCCTGCTCTCGTTATTTAAACATCCTTCTCATTTTAGACCCCTAGTCAAACTGGTCCGCCGTTCCACAATGCTACGCTCGTTAGGAACTGGTGACGGCCACGTTTACGTCGTGTTTCATTGGCCGAAAGTGTTGATTATTTTCTTTTTTTTTGGGGGGGAAAATATTCACATCACGACCGTTGTTGTTGCATCTTTAGTAACGTCTCGTAAAATCACGGGTTATATATAAGAATCTTGACCTCGCGACTTTTAGCCGTCACCTGTTGTTAGTGTAGCCAGCGTAACACAACAGGAACCCAGTTTACCTTATCAAAGGCCATACGGCCGAAACGTTGGCCACTCAACACCTTTTCTTCCCTTTGTCATTCTTATTTCTTTTTAAAATTTGTACATTTTTGTGTTTTTTACTTTATATTTGTGGACTACTATACCATTTCTATTTTGTTCAAAACTTATTCGGAACATGACTTGCCCTATTTATTCCGTTTGTTCTACAAACCTTTTTTGAAACAAGACTTGTCCTTCTTTTTCCGCTTGTTATACAAACAATCGGAACATGACTTTTCCTTTTTCTTCCGTTTTTAATGCATATCTATTCGGGAAATGACTTGTCCTTTTTCTTCCGTTTGTTATACATACCTATTCGGAATATGACTTGCCCTATTTCTTCCGTTTATTATACGTACCAATTCTGAATATGACGATCTGTGTCTTCTGTATGTTATACATACCTATCCGGAACATGAATTCTGTTTTTTTTATGCGTTTGTTTCACATACCCATTCAGATCACGGCTTGTCCCTTTTCTTCCTTTAATTATACATAACTATCTGGAACATTACTTGTCCTAATTCTTTCCGTTTGTTATACATACCCAATCGAAACAAGACTTGTTCTATTTCTTCCTTTTGGTGTACAAACCTATTCCAAACATGACTTGCCCTATTTTTTTCGTTTGTTGTACATACCTATTCGGAACATTACTCGTCCTATTTCTTCCGTTTGTTCTGTGTCGAAAATTGATAGATTGTTCCATCTGACAATCAAATGATCATCTTCGATGACAGAGTCAATGTCTGTTGGACATATAGGTGGCGTCTCGTCTGCAAGGATTGGTCCAAACCAAACTTTTTTGTCTAGTCCGGCCCGATTTCTGACTTTCAGGAATAAATATACTGTCTTCTCTCCAATTAAACCAGGATGTCGCTGATTGTAGGAAGAATGGTGGTGTACTTTGGTATAATCTATAATATTTGGTGATTCTATTTCTGATATATCTGAACCAAACCCGACATACACGTCAGCAATCTGACTGTAATCTTCTGTTATATTCCAGGATATTAGGAATAAATCGGATGGTGTATATATGATATTATGCTTGTATCTTGTCAAACTTGAACACATAAATGACGAAAGTTCCTTAGTATATGTTTGACTATCCTCGGTCTCTGGAAGAACACTTAAGATTAAATCGTCAGCCTCATTTACACACATCTGTAAACAGGCATCACCAAACAATTTTGATTTCAATAATTTATCTGTAATTAACCAAGGCATTTGATCTCGGCATGCTATTGATTCAACCGTTTTTGCATGTTTAACAGTAATATTAGTGACATTTGGAATACTGGAATCAAATGTTATGCCGTCTGAACATACCACTTTAGAAGAAGTCATTGCATTATTAAAAGCTATTATACTTGTAAAATATTTCCCTTCACCATTCGGAAATGGCATAGTTATTGAATTATGGTAGGATTCAGCCACTAACGACCCATTACTTGTACCATGATTTTTGTTTTCCAAACTTGATACACATGTTTTTCCAAGAGATATTCGGTAAAATTTGATTCCACTCTCATGGTCAATGAATCCATGCCAATGGATTGTTATTGTAGAAGATGCGGTATAATCAATGTCGGGACTTCCCATCGGTCCTTCTAATAAAACGCCAACTTCCGGTTGGGACTCGTCGACCAAAATATCTATATGTTCTACTCCAGTAAGGTAAGCATTATTTATTGCCTTCACTGTGAAAAAGTATCTCCGGTTGTGATTACCAATATGTCTGTTCATACTTTTAAGTTTGGATAAATCAGCAGTAAATTTAGTCAAAGAACAGTTCCCTACTATAGGACAGTAGCAACTGGTCTCATTCCCACAGGTATCCTAGAATAGAAATACAAATACTACTGAAGGACTGTAAAGGACCGTCTCAATATCAAAAATTTGCTACAACAGAAATACTGCTAATTAAGATATAGATTATTGCAAACGAGCTGCATGTGAATTAGAACATGGTCAGACCTTATATCTTTGATAATGAGAATTAAATGAACAAATTAACTACTTTTGGATTATGGACTTCCGTACAATTCGATTCTGATGCTGCTGATGAGAGATTACTCCTTGAAACAAATGTACAGCATTACTAAATCTGCTGTTTACTAAGAGTATAATGCAGCTTGGGTATTTTTGAATTTTATAAGATGCGACCATGATCTACATTTAGTTAGAATATTGCCAAATTATAATAATTTATTTCGATTTTTATATGTGCAACAATTTTGTGAAAATTCAAAGTGGCTTTTAGATGGCAATATTAGGTATGCAATTAGTAATAAAATATGTAGGAAAACTTTATGCAAAAACACACAAATTGACATAGTGAAATCCATATTCGTTATTTTATATAATTAATATATGTTTATAAGCATATCAAATACTATAATCCCTATTTTATAAAGCTGTTTTAAAAACCAAGTAAATTCCATTTTACTGATTTAGAAATATTTTATGACTGCTTAATTACCTACATTTGTAATTAAAAACATTAACAAATTTATTAATGATAACAATTGCTTACTATTATGATTAAATTTGAATTATTTTGGGTACATGTAAAGCTATATTCTTATTAAAAAGAAAAGGTCTTCTTAACATCCTATGATCTGTATTCGGAAATTTCAATGCAAAGAATGTGGCTAAAATGAAATAAATTCCTAACAACTCGGATACCAGTGTTATAAGATGATGTGCAAAGAAAGCGAAAACCAGGTGAACAAGTACGGTAGCAGATCTATTAAAAAGAAACAAATGATATAACTTCAATCACCAAAAAAAACAACAAAAGAAACTCCCCGTTCAACAATTGATTCTCCGTGATTATAGAAGATTGTAGTTAAAGAAACAACACTGGCTAATGGAAATGTACAGTGCAAAACAATGTTTCAAATAAAGAGATCACGTACTCACCCATTTATCAGCAGTCATTACTCCAATCCCCTTGTTTATTAACACAGTGTTGTTTTCATAAAAACCAAAAGCCCACTTAATCTCTCTAATTCCACTATGTATATCAAATGCTTTAAATGTTAGAGACATTAGCGACAAATCTGTACTATGGTGTACGTATATCTGTTCATGGCCATCCCGTACTAACCATAAATTTGTTATTTCTGGAACAGACTTGTCGATTTTTACGGAAACACTGTCATTCATGGTATGGTTCATAATGTCTTTTGCTAGAAGATGAAGAATAAAAACATCACCATCCTTCATTTCATTTTCCAAACACATGCCTTCAGATGTAAAGTTGACAACAGTTCCATTTAACACATTCTTTTTATTGTTCCTTGTCAGTGAGAATGTGTATTCTGTAATACCGTTTACATTTTGTGTGCCATTTATGGGCAATACACCATCGATTTGATCGTAACTGAATCCTATAAGAGGTTCTAGTTTTATCGGGCTAAGAAATTTATGAAGCTCATTATTATAATAACGATCCTTCCAGGAAAAACATAATTTTGTTTCACTGACCTGCCATTCATGATTACTTTGGTTAGACGCAGATAGAACTTGGAACGGATGTTTGTCATTTCTTTGAATTACTGTTGTATTATCAAATAAAACAAATCTCCTGACTTGTTGTATATTATTTGCCTTATCTTTCACTTCCATAAAAATGGCATACAGCATTGGTTTTTTGTCTGGTAACCTTATATCAGTCTTCGTTATATTAGGACCCAGGGTGTAGTTACACAAGGTTTTTGTGTTTCTCATTAATGTAATTGGTGTTGATTGTATCACGTCATATATATTAATTTCAACCATTTCTATTCCAGAGGCAAGTAAGTTACTCCCGTTTGTTGGATGTGGATCGAACCATCCTTCAATCTGTATTTGAATTTGCTGTGAGTGTGTTAGTCGTTTGGATAACTTAAGTGGTTCATGTCGGCAAGTCCTGTTCTGTGAACAATGTTGTGGTTTCGTTATATCATAGATGTAACAAATCTCCTTAGTAGTGGTTGTCTTGTCATACGGAACATTTGTGGATGCATGACTAATCTCATTCTTGGAAACGAGATATCCACCGCCATTTAGTTTGTATTTTAAGCACAACCTCCAGAATAGAGAAGCAAAATTGAACATATTGGTATGTACATGAACGTATTTGGCAACGAATATCAACATAAATCATAAATTTCATTTACTTGAACGTTATCTACATGTTTTTTTTTTTCAAAATATTGAAAAAGGGAGCCAGTACAATTAATGAAAGATACATAAATTATTGTAGTAACAAAGTTGAAAAGACATCATTTCGTACAAGCTGAACAATAGGAGCTGAGAGGAATGAGTTTTTCAACAGCGAACAGAAAGGTCACATTTAATTAATACTTCCCGGTAGCCTAAATGTATACTTATTTCACCAAGGGTTAACCCTTTATGCCGAATATTTCATCTTGGGCGCCAGTGTTTATTTAAACATAACTTGTAAACAAAATGTAATCCATTTTTCTTCAGCATATTCCATAATTTATCTCAAATTTGAATTTACCTGGGCTCTCTACCCTCAGTTCAAATTAAAATCACCTCATTATCCATTGTAACCTACCTACGGGGCTTTTAAAGGATAAGAAATTTAGCTACAAACTCAAAAACGTTTGAAATTAAAAGTACAAACATATTTTTGAATGTATTTAATTAATATGTTATCCATTTTATATGGAAACACCATGCGCTCTCGTTGTCGAAATAATCGTATGCTATCTATAAAAATAATAATTTAAGGGATATGGAGTAAATGCAAATGAGACAAAGTCTCTACGAATACATGGTAATGATAAGCAATGGAACAACGCTTTTATTGTTGTTCTCCATCTTAAAGTCACCATGAGGCCTTCAACAATTAGTTTTACTCGTACCTCATAGCAAGTTCAAGACGGCCCCTAGCACCGGTTTGAGCGGAATTCATTGCTAATTGTCGAGCAACGCTACATCTATGCTTTTTTACCTAATGATCCATAAATGCGGGATCGTCAACAAACATAAATATAACTGGCAAAGTGTTTTTACAATCGCTGTCATCCATTGCCCGACAAAAAGACGATCGAAGACGATCACAATATTTTATAGTCCATTGTGTATGACCTTACCGGTCTCTTTGTTCCTATTGTGTAACCAATTTAACAATTTGAGTATCCTATTCACATTACATTTTTGACCAATTGGTATAGCTATACTACAACATATATTGGAAAAAAATTTTGTTGGATTGCTATTGTTAACTAATCAACACACTCAGTGTCCTTTTGAATTGTTCAACAATACTATTGTATATCAATCTGTAATAGCCTGGAGAGGTTTTACCTTGAAAAAGTATTACCTTTAAAAGATAAATCTACTCAATTAATGGAATGAAAAAATTACAACTAATTCAAATTTCCTTTATTTATATCACAACATTTTTTTTAAATGATGTTATTTTAATTATTTGAGAAGGTGAATTCTTTTTTCATTAAATATAAACTCTATGTAGTCCCTATTTTCATCAACAGATCAAGGTAAAACCTCCCCAGGCTATTACAGATTGATATACAATAGCATTGTTGAACAATTCAAAAGGACACTGAGTGTGTTGATTAGTTAACAATAGCAATCCAAATAAAAAATTTTCCAATATATGTTGTAGTATAAGTAGTATATAGGTGGTTACAAACTAATATTTGTCGTGGTGGTGCTGTGGTGGTGCCGGAAGTGACGTCACCGGAAGTGACGTAGAGCGGAAGTGACGTGACCGGAAGTCACGTGACCGGTAGCGGAAGTCACGTGACCGGAACACGAAGTGTTAACACTGCGCATGCGCAAGAAAAAGAGGGATTCCCAAAAAATCTATTTATAGAACGGGAAAACCACCTAAATACTACTTGGAGTAACCCTTATTTTTTAGTATTGTTTGCGTACTTTCTTCCTTTTTAATGTCATACTAGGGTAAATCGGGGTCGCTGAATCGATTGGTGCAGGTTTCAAAACCCTAGCTCCGAGTGTGAACGAGATATCGGCCCTAAACGGCCCAAAGTCGACCCTGACCCTTAATACTTGTACTATAGACCTATGATGTATGGAATCGGGGTACTTTTATAGTTCTAAAGCGATTAGCGTTGGTGTTGTAGCGCTGTCGTGTACTATTTTGATGATATCGGCCCTTAGAAATCAAAGATCGGCCTTAGTCGGCCCTAGATCGGCCTTAATTTGAAATCGTTCTACTATAGACCTATGGTATATGAATTCGGGGTAAATTTAGTCATCTAAAGTGATTAGTCAAAGTAGTTAAAGCCTCAAAACTACTGTTATGGAGTTATCGGCCCTTACAAATCAAAGATCGGCCTTAATTCGGCCTTAATCGGCTTAAATTTGAAATCGTTCTACTATGGTCATGTCATATATCAATTCGGGGTATGTTTAGGCTTTTCAATCGGTTAGTCACATTGTCAAGTTGATCTCTGTTACCTTTAACAAGTCTCGTACAGTACGAGATTTTACGTGATTTCATTTTATCGTTATGTGTTCGTGTTCATAATTCATGTGTTTCGACGTACAAGTTTACATTTATTCTAAGTTTTATTGTATTTCTGTTCAATTTTATGTTTCATATTGCGTTTTCATATTCAAGTTGGTCTTTGTTTTCATATTCT